>JAPYZD010000831.1:0-33230 GCA_030522725.1 Ichneumoninae sp. B BG-2022a
AAGATTAATTTTGCATAATAATAATTGCAAAATGTTATTAACAAATTCATCAAAAAATTAATTGGTTAACAAATTACCCGGCAACAAAACTTGTTTTTTATGAAAATGATTCGTTTCTTTTTCTGAATACGAATGAATTTTTTCAGATTTTTAAGTAATCGTTGATTTTTGTTCTATAAACAAAAAAATCAACGATTCAGCGCGCACAGAGACTCCCTCCTTAAACTAACGTTTGCTATTTGTGGGACACATTTTTTTCTCATTCGTAAGAACTTTGATAGGTGACAATAAAATATGTCCTGTGCCTACGAAAGCTTGATACGTAACCCTCAGATTAAAGTTAAAAAGTTGCATATTGAAATTATTATATCGCTTCCTGATAAAAGTTGGAAATTGAAATTTTCGTATCATTTTTTTCACAATATTCCTTTATTCGCGAAGCTTTCTCTATGAGAAAGCCTCTATGAAAAATACAGACAGTGCTTCCTCATAGAAGAGGCTTTGCGAATAAAGGAACATTATGAGAAAATTATATTAAAATTTCAATTTCCAACTTTTTAAATTGTATCTTCGAGTTGAGTATAGAAAACCCTATGCAAATTACTTTACACCTTTTTTCGCAACATAAAAAACATAAAAACATAAAAACTCGATTTTCCAATCATTTTTAGATGCCGCATTTTGTCCCAACGATACAATCGGACTTTCAAACCCGTTTTGCCCCACGTACCACCATCTCCACCATCCAAAAGTTATTGGAAAATTCCGTTTTGTCTCGTTACCCTGTTTTGCCCCGCTTTCCCCTACATCTCATAGAATTAAAACCGTCAAAATTTACAACAGAATTTATTATAGGAAATCGCAAACCGAAATTTGCGGATTACGTCGTTTTAAGGCAATTTTTAATATATTCTTCAATTCTGATTACGAAACTTTAATTCATTTTACTCTTTGTGTGATGTTTGATTAAAAAAAAATTCCAGAAATTCAAAATGTTCAAAATCCCATAAAATTTAAACGTTTTGATCAATTTTTTCCAAATTTAATACGAAACATTGTACAGTGTTAGTCGATTCCTGTGCCAGATTTAAGCTCGATACCTCCATGTTTACTCAAGTTGGACCTTTTTTGTAATTTTTCAAAAAAAAAAAAATCAAAATTCGATAAAGTCCGATCCCTTAAATAGATTTCGGCCGAATTTAATACCAAAGGTTTTTGTTCATAGTATTGTAAGAAACTGTAGACCGTGGAGAATATAAAATCGTATATTGGTTGACAAAAAATATTATCGGATACAAGTTCGAATATTGAGAGGAGATGTGCCCGCTTTGGGGACTCTTCGTAGAATGCCTCGCTAGCTCGGCGACGCGAGGCGTCTCCTCCTAGTACGTGAGATTGATGGGTCCTCCGTGTGAGGCCCACAAATTTTAATCTTGTATGTCCATGTTATAAACAAAGGGGTCGATAAGTCGTCCATAGGCAGTCTGCTGGCTCTGCAGCAGACTGCCTATGGACGCCGGAGAGACGAGTTGCTTTCAGTATTGTATTTATATGCATTTTTAGGACGGTAGCTGAAAATTTACGAAAGTTATAGCTACCACAGACATTTTTCAAAAATTTCGAATTCGCGTAAAATCTTGAAACCGGCCTCAATCTTCATAAAAATTATATCGAAGGAAGAGACGTGACCACTCTGCTAGTGTTGAAAATTTCAACCCGCTATGTCAAGCGGTTTCCGAATTATAGTCGTTCTAAGCGATGCACGCTGTCACATAATACGCACAACATACATACATCCGGACGCCAACGAAAAATCGCATTTCTCGACGTTTTCGACCGTTTCTAGTACGCTGACATTAAAATCTCGAAAAAAATGTTCACGAAAACATAGCTTCCTCTATGAGGAAGCAAAAATATACATTTTGTTCTTATATTTTAATCGATCGATAATTACAGAATCATCGATCTTATAAACCGATTAATTTTCCGAAGACTTTTAGCAGATTTTGAGACAAAAAAGGTCTTATTTCTGCCAAAGAAGGTTTACATAATACGGTGCATACATTTTCTTTCAGGATCACGGGAGGTACGACGGAATACAGAGGGTACTATTCGGCGGCGGGCTCCGTTTCTGGCTGCACAAACTTCTCCTTCTGGATTCCCTGTCCTACCTGTCCCATGGTCAGCTGAGCCTCAGCCTGAACCGGATGATCCTGGTGGACGTGGATGACATATTTGTCGGTGAGAAGGGTACCAGACTCAAGAAGGATGATGTACTCGCTCTACTGGCAACGCAGCAGAGGATACAGGCGTTGGTTCCCGGATTCAAGTTCAATTTGGGGTTTTCCGGGAAATACTTCCATCACGGGACGTCAGAGGAGAATTTGGGGGACGATATGCTACTCGAGAACGTCGACAGGTGAAAAATTTATTTTTCTTTAAAAAAAAAAATATATATATATATGTATTAGGATGGTCCTTAAATTTAACATTTTTGATTTTTCTGGGGCCCACCCCGGTTACCGTGAGGTATAAAATAAACATGCGATGTGTGCAGGGTCCTCGAAGTTAATTCATTTTTAAAAGCCTCTACCGGCTATTTAAAAAATTAAAAACTTCGGAGCGTCTAAATTTAAAGTCAAAATTTAAAATTAGAGATTTCCTTAGAGCCACCCTGCGCTTCCAAAGTATAATGTATAAGAAACAATTCTGCGAAATTCCTATGAAATCGAAGTATTTTTAGAGGTCGCTACGGAGGATTAAAAAAAAACAAAGTTTTCGACAACATTCATTTTTTATTTAAATTTAGATGTTTCGAAGTTTTGCATTTTTTAAGTAGCCGGTAGAGACCTCTAAAAATGCATTAACTTCGGGGACCCTGCACACATCGCTTTTTTATTTTATACCTCACGGTAACACGGGGTGGGGTCCCGGAAAAATAAAAAAATTTCAATGTAAGGACCACCGATTCTCCGATCGCTGTTGGACTTTTCGAAAAAAATGTTTTCGTAACGAAAATAATAAGAGACATGCACATTTTTTTTCTCTCTACGAATCCGTTGTATGACGTACACACACGTAAATCCATTTATTAGTACATAGGTTTAGATAACACAAAATAATTAAAATCAAGACCGAATAAAATTCCGTTAATTCGTATTCAGGGATTGTTGCTGGCCATCGGTAACCAATTTTCATTGTAGTTTCATACACTGGTACCTGTCTAGGCTGCAAAATACACTTTTTTCATTAAAAAATGTAAATAATTTTTTTGTCTAATCAGCGGGAGTCGCAAAGGCCACAATATTAATCAGACATGAAAAAAAGTAAAACCAAGCGGGATTCCATTCAATAAGGATAAATGCATCGAACGTCATAGGATTTTTTCACGTTCAAGAAATTTTTTTAAAAGACGCTTCAACAGTGCCGTATTAGTATAACTAAATCCAAATTTATGTTTTATTTCACACGCTAATATTAGAACCTAGTAGCTAAAACTGGAAATATTTAATCTCCGTTCTGCTAATCTCTAAGCCGTCAGCATCTTCCATGTGAACGTTTCCGTTCTCACGACAACGGACCGATCGCTGTACTCGCCATGTGTGAGTAACAGCCACGACCCTACTTGCAGGGGTGTCTTTCTTCGGTTCATCTCAGAGTCCCCGAGCTGTAAGACGTGCGCTGTCCATCGATCCGTATATTCTTGTTAAGTTGAAGTGAAACACGGTCACTGTCGCACACTCTCGCTCCACCCTAAGACCAATGGCGCTATCTCTTTCACGCTCTTGGTTCTGTCACGTGACTTTCGCTTAACCTTAATAAAAGTATAATTACAAATTCACTTCAGCATTTTTACCAATACTTACCATTACCCTGACGGACAATTAAAACATCCTGAACATTAAAAAATAATTATTCATAAAAAATAAAGTTAATAAAAATTTATAAACAACGTTAACGATTTTTAAAAATCTTACAATACTCAATTTTAAGTCGGTTGGAATAACTGGTATTATATAACGCTCTCCAACTCTGACAGCGGCGTCTTGAGAAAAACCAGTTTAAGGCCCATGACGATCGAGCCGCGCCTGAAATAAACCACATTTTCCCCAATATTTCAAGAGACGCGGTAGCGTCTCGACGCCAAGTATTTAAAAGAAATAATAAGGGCGACGCTACCAAGTAACTTACTCCAATATGCCGGAAGTATAATCTTTGCCCTCGACACTCTCAGAATTAAAGTGCCGGATCGAAACGGTCATAATATTTTTACTATAAAATGCCTACCCAAGCTTTCGAACGCGCCTAGTTACGATCATGCCTGTTCCGCGGATCCTGGGATATGATAATCGTGATCTGAAATACGTGTGAGTTAACGCGAAAATTGTCCTTCTCGATTTCTCGGATATCTTAGAAACGAAGCATCAGATCAAAATTTCAACGACACTTTTATAATATAATTCGGGCCCAAGCTTCCCAACGCGTCCAGTTTCGATCAAAACTGTTCGATGGATATTGAGATATGACCATCGTGTTACGACGTTCAATGTGATGTGAGGTGAGTCTCCGCGTTTATTATTTATTGGACGTAATAAATTCTCAAATATGAACCGAATGTCATCAAACTCCGTCAATATTTTTTTTTAAGTAAAGGAACAATATTGTCGGTAAAAAAATTGTTATTAAATATTGATTAAACAATGTTTAAACAATACACTGTCAAATATAAACCGATTGACACAAAATTTGGTCAATTTTTTTACTTAAGTAAAAGAACAAAATTGTCGGTAATAAGTTGAAAATAAAAATTTTCATATCGATTTCTCATAATATTCCTTTATTCGCGAAGCTTCTTCTATGATAAAGCATTTTCTGTAATTTTGGCTTCCTCGTAGAGAAAATTTCGCGAATAAAGGAACATTATGAGAAAGCGATATGAAAATTTTAATTTTCAACTTTTATGGAAAATCGATGTGAAAAGGGGCGGAAGGACTCCGGTCGATAGCCCGTTGACAATATAATTGTAAATGTGTAATTATATTAATGTTAAAAAAAAAACTATAATGATCGTTGATGTATCGTATGTATTGTCAATAAAGACACTTACTACTACTACTCGATGTGAAAATTGCAATTTTCAACTTTTATGAGGAAGCACTATGAAAATTAAAATTTTCAACTTTTTAACCATCAATGTCGTGTTAGACTTTTATGCAAAACGGCTGGCCGATTAAGGTCCAGCGCGTAAAAATACGCCATCGTCACGCTGTACTTTGTCGGGTTTGCCATCAAAAAGTCAAGAAATCGGTGTTTAAAAATACGCGAAATCATGCGTTTTTGCAATTTTTGCTATAAAATGCCCGATAAACTTTTTCGTTAGTTGTCGCTCTGAGGCTCCATTCCATGTATTTTTCACTCTGATCACGATTCTGACACTTATTTTATTAAAAAATGAGTATTTAATGAGGAAAATTGCGTCTAAATTAAAGTACTCATTTTTCTTGAAATTCAAAAAATTGAAAATGACGTAAAATTTGAACGTCTCGATCGATTTTCTCAAAATTTCACAGGGATCATCGGGTGATAATATTCCATCTGTGCACGCGTTTTTGTGTTTTGCGAAAATGTACTCAATCCAGAGTCGCGGTAGGGTCTCGTGTTTAAGTACTTTAAAAAACCAGTTTTTGAAGCGAGACGCATATCATATTTACATGATTTCAAACATAAATGAAATCAAACACAAAATAAGTTTTTTTCAAAAAAGTAAAAATGGTACGCCAAGTATTTAAAATGTGTTGTCTCGTTCAGAAAGTATATTTATCAAAACAATCACTTTAAAAAAAAAGTAAATGATACAAGTCAAGAAGTGGTGTACACATCTTTAAAAAAATAAAAACATTGCTCTTCTAAAAAAATGTTCATCAAAATAATCTTAAAATAAAAATCGGAAAAATGTGAAATCATGTGTGCCAAGTAGAGGTATACAAATGGTATACATACTAAGTATGAAGTATGTGAACTGAAGACTATGCAGACAATAGTGATTAAAAAATACGAAAATAAAAACAAAATGTTTTATTATATTTATCAATCGAACAATAGTACACGGAACCGACATAGAAAAACTTGGCTTTCCAGTTTGATCGATTTTGGCTTCCTCATAGAGGAAGCTATGCGCCAAATTATAATGAATGAAGAAGCCATGCGCAAATCACTTTGATCCTTTTTTCGTAACATTAAAAAATGTTTTTCTCATCAAATTGAAATGGTCAAAATTTACCGCAAAATTTATTGTAGAAAACCTCTAATTGCTATTTGTATAATTCGTCGGCACGTTTCGAAATATTTTAAATCTATTTCTTACCTCTGTTTTTACTCGAACTAGATAATTTTTAGTAATTTTTCAAAAAAAAATAAAAATTTCATATAATCTGACTGTCTGGACAGATTTCGTAAAAATTCAATACGAAAGGTCTTTCATCATAATATTAATTTTGTATGCAATTTTACGCCGATAGTTCAAAATTTATGAATGTTAGAGCTACAACAGGGAATTTTCAAAGAATTCGAAATCGCGTAAAATGGCTAATGGTGCATCAATCATCATGAAAATTGCATTGAACGAAGCGACGTGACGACTCTATTAGTATACCAACTTTCAACTCGCTATCTCAACCTGTTTCCGAATAACAGTCGCTGTATACTATTTTAAGTACTTTGGCATGAAAATCGAAATAAAAAAATAATTTAAAAGCTTTCTATACGAGGAAAAAAAAACAAAATTCACAAAAAATTATACTCAAAGGAAACATTATACTTATTTTATAAGAATAATATCGAATGTAGTAAAAATGAATAATAAAATTTGTATAATTTTTTCTTCTTCAGATTTACGTGGTTTTCCCACATGTGGAATCATCAACAGCCTCATCTTTACGAGAATGTAACGCATCTGCAGTTGGACATGGCACTGAACAAGCAATTCGCGAAAGACCACGGTATACCAACCGTAAGCGGTTACAGCGTAAGTCCCCATCACTCGGGGGTATATCCGGTACACGAGGGGTTGTACGAAGCATGGAAGAAGGTCTGGAACATCAAGGTGACGAGTACCGAGGAGTACCCACACCTGAGGCCAGCGCGTCTACGACGGGGTTTCATTCATCGTAACATAATGGTACACACGCAAAAACCCCCAATAAAACTCTCAGCGAACAATCGTTCGTGCTCCTCGCTAACTTTCGCTTCGGTCTATCGTTTGTACGGAGCGATGGAACGTCACAAACTTGCCTGAAGTACAATAAAGTTTAGAAGCCCCGCCATCTGTTTGGGATAGCAAATCGAGCGTCGAAGGCTCTATGAAAACTTTACATCCAATCCCGTCAGTCCGATGGAAATCGAAACAAAGAAGAAGAAAGCAAAAAAAAAAAAACTTCATCGTTCTTCGAGCTATTGTCGGTTAAATCCACGCTTCGAGGCGAGTTACCGAGAAATAATTATTCATAATTGCTCCCTCAGGTCCTTCCGCGACAAACCTGCGGTCTGTTCACTCACACAATTTTCATCGAGCGATATCCCGGCGGTAGGGACAAGTTGGACGAGTCCATTCAAGGCGGAGAGCTCTTTCAAACTATCGTCTACAATCCCGTGAGTAATTGCTCTTCGACAATTCGACGGTATTTTCTGTTATTAAATTTTTTTTCTTTCAATCGCCGAGACGGTTTTTTACTTCCGAAGAAATAATTTTTTTTTTTTTACAGATAAACATCTTTATGACGCACATGTCGAATTATGGAAACGACCGTCTCGCGCTCTATACGTTCGAGTCAGTTATCAAATTCATTCAGTGTTGGACCAATCTCAGGCTGTCGAGCGCACCACCTCTTCAATTAGGCGAACGTTACTTTCAACTGTATCCCGAAGAAGCTGATCCCGTTTGGGGGGTGAGTCATTCGTAAAAGTAACCTTGATCCAACTGAGAATTCCTGTTTTACCGGCTTGCCAATGAAAAAGATATTTCCACAGTGAAAATAAAATATATATATATATTGTCACTCCAATTCTACGATACTAACTATGGATAATTTTCCAGAATCCGTGCGACGATCAGAGGCATCAAAAAATTTGGTCGAGAAACAAGACGTGCGATCAATTACCAAGATTTTTGGTGATCGGCCCCCAGAAGACGGGCACAACAGCACTGTACACTTTTCTGTCGATTCATCCAGCGATAAACAGTAATCTGCCGAGTCCAGATACTTTCGAAGAGATTCAATTCTTCAACGGAAAGAATTACTACAAAGGCCTGGACTGGTGAGTGGCGAAGAATTTGGTAAAAAAATCGCCTTGTAACTTCATTGTAATATCTGTTAACCCTGCAAGTAGGAGGTCGGTGTCCTATACGCAGGAGATTCCACCTTATTGTCAGACTTATTTTTATCTGAATAATTGTTTAAAAAATTACAATTTTGTTGAAATCCGAGGAAAGCGAAATAAATACCCTAGCAAGTTGATGGACGGCAAACAGATCGAAAAACGACACGTCAGTTGGGGAACAAAACGGATCGTAAAAAACGACAAAACGGACTGTAAATTTTTTGTTGGCATTTGGTCTTTTTTTCTGTTGCGCAAACCGAAAATGGACTTAACGTTTTTTTCGAAAAAATTGCTTTGGTCCGTTTTCAGTCCCCGCAACTGAAAAAGGATCGAAATTGTATTTTTATTCTGTCCTTTCATTAAAAACAGAATTCAAAGCAAAACAACAAAAAAAAACTATAAAAATTTGGCCAACATTTTGTATAAAAAACGTTCGGCCCTTCCTCAGTTTCCGCAACCGAAAAAGGACCAATCCAAACGTACGGTCCATTTTACCGTTTTTATGGTCCATTTCGTTCCCCAACGGACGTGTCCGTTTTTCGATCCGATTTTTTAGTTTTTTTCCCTAAAAGCAGCCGTCCGCTAACTTGCTAGGGTATAAAAGAAACGAAGAAGCTATAAAAGATTTTGGTTCAAATAATTGATTTTCGAGGTTTCGTAGCCTTTAAGGGGAAGGGAAATATCATGGACGATAACGAAAACTGTAATGAACTCTTCTCAAGGGTGCTAATTTTTTTGAGCAAAAAAACAAATTCGAGCGACATGTGCACGGTAATTTTGCATCGGGCCCAAATTCATTTTCTCTAAAAAAAAAATTAGCACCTCTCACACGCACAGCTGTTTCACTTTCCCTTGACCACTGGACCACAGTTTTCGGCCTAGGACTCTCGTGGTGGAGAGCGAGACAAACCGAACCCGGGGTCGAAACGGACATGAAAAAAAAGTCTGATCTCAAATGGAGGTCTTTGTTCCGTTTCGTTCCAGAGATCTGTTTTGCCCAGTTCCTCACTACGTGAAGGTTTAATTACGATATTCATGATGTCACATTCCTTACAGGTACATGAGCTTCTTCCCCGCTGCGAAAAACGAGAGTTCGCGTTACCTCTTCGAGAAATCAGCGACCTACTTCGATGGGGAGTTAGTGCCAAGACGGGCCTACGCACTTCTGCCCCGAGCTAAATTAATAACGATACTGTTGTCACCGGCAAGGCGAGCATACTCATGGTATCAGCACACTCGCGTGCACGGTGATCCCGTGGCGAACAATTACACATTTCACTCGGTGATAACGGCGAGCGATACAGCCCCGAAATCACTACGCGATCTACGGAACAGATGTCTCAATCCAGGCAAATACGCTCAACATCTCGAGCGATGGCTGTCGTACTACACACCTCAACACTTGCACATTATAGATGGTGAACAATTGAGACAGAATCCCATTGACACACTGCACGAGCTACAGAAGTTTTTGAAAATCACGCCGACCTTCAATTACTCGACGCATCTGAGATACGATCCGAAAAAGGGATTCTTCTGTCAGGTGACGAACGAGGATCGCACCAAGTGTCTCGGCAAGAGCAAGGGTCGACAATATCCACCGATGGAGGACGGATCCTACAAGCTTTTGCAGGTAAACTTTCTTAATTTAATTTAAAATAGTTATATACAACAAAAACAAAATAGTCTTTATGGATCCGATAATTCTTCTCATCGTAGAATCGTTTTTCTTTCTTCTTCGCAAAGGACTTTTGTGATCATGGCATTTTTTTCGAAATCTTCTTGCAACGAAATAATGTCAGAAAAACGTGCTAAAATCACATTTAGAAAAAATGTATTTGCGTGTTAACCACGAGGCGACTATATGTGGTTAAAGCTGTGTTTTAGTTCGTATAAAAATAATGTTGGTTTGAACAAATGAATACTATAGTTGTCAATCAAATAACGACTTTGAACGTATGTACATGCCTCTCTTGGTGAATTCAACAAATCCTCCCTCGGGGCCGTAAACGATACGTTACACGTACCCCCAAAATAATTATATATGAAAAAGAATGATAATTTGCCAAATTAGCGATTATTGGTATTTAAAAACGGAGAAAACTTTGATTCCTGACGGAATCGCGAGAAATCCCAGGTGCCTATCGAACGATTAAAAATACAGACGGTGGGTAGATGACGGGGCTTTAAAATAATTTTCCTCTATGAAGAAGTCTCATATAATCATAGAAAATGCTTTTTCTTAGAAGCTTTGTAAACAAAACTACATTACACGAAAAAGTAATGTAAAAATTGTAGCTTTTACGCTTTTTTCACTCATATTAAATACTCTTCGACAACAAAAATATATTGTGCGTCGAATAGGAAATTGAAAGGATTGCATTTTTTTAATATCGGTTTTCCATTGTATACAACTTTAAGTATTAATTCGACGATACAATTCTCAAGGGCATTACTTTCAGAGATGTTCTCTATAATTTAGATAAATGATATATCCTCTGTCCAAAAATAAACTCACGAAGTCAAATATACATTCATTTACAATTTAAGCCATTTTCTGAAAGTTTATTAACGAAAATTGAAAACACCTGACCGCCATAGTGTGTATTTGCATTTCTTTAAATATTTAACAACACATATAAGTAATTGGAACACTAGCTTACTTATTATTTATACAACTTTTTTGATAAAAAGATACAGACTGCTTCAGAAGTCGATAATTGCTGTAATGAGATTGGACGACCAATGAATTAAAAATTAAGGTGACTGATGAGATTTTTTTGTTTGTTTGCAGAGGTACTACCTATCGCATAATACAGCTTTGGTGAAGCTACTAAAAAGATTAGGATCGCGAACGATTCCTCAATGGTTGAAGGATGACCTCACCGACACGGTGATGACCTAGCAAACGCCGGGCGCATGAAATGTACCAACGTTTCTACGATCAGGCTTGACTTCCGAGGCATCGATAACGTCCAGCGCGAGCACGCCTCTGGAAGATCTGTAATTAATTGTACATTATATACATTCCGCACGGGACTGTAAATTCCTTAAAAAAAAGAAGACGAAGAAACAAAAAAGATTCGCGAGGACAGCACGGGCTTAATGAAGTCAGCATCCAGTGGTACGGACTGGCCTAAATACCTGCCCGAGTGCGCCTAGCAGCCAAACTAGTCACTGGTAAGCGGCTGGCGATGAGCAGCTGCTGTGAGGTGTGATAGATGTTTTAAGCTATCGAAGCGATGGTAGGAAGATGAAAAGAAACTTGCAAAATCACCGATAAGATGAATGTCCCAGTCGCTAACTCGCGACAGTTCAGATGTATTATTACTTGTGAATAGACTTTTTAATCCGCTCAGCTATGTAAAGCAAGAAGCGTTATAAGAAACAAAATTACCGAATGCGCGCGTGTGTTAGAGCATCTCATAAAAAAATAATCTTGAGTCACATCTCATTATTTAAGTAAATAGTGATGATCACATGGGAAAAATAGACTAACGCGTTAGCCATCAGCCAAAAATAAAATGAAGAAGAAAAAATAAATAAGTGCAAGCGAGGACATTTGAATCTTTTATCACGTTAATTACCGGATGAGTCATCAATTTTATTTTTCAACTTCAGCGAACAATTATCCAAGAAATGGCATTATTTGCGTATAGACCTAGAAATAATGAATTTTATTATAGACACCTTGAATATTGAATTTCCTAAAAAACAGTAAAAAATATATAATTTTCATTGTACAAAGATACAAATTCCAACATTATTGAGAACTTCATGTGTAGATAACTGGGACATCTACCTTATCGTTAACGTCGTTATTGTACCGCTGTTGTGATGCAGAGTAAAAAGAAATCGTCGAGAGTTACTATGTTGCGTACATTTGTACGCAGGTGCCATTGGTGTAAGGGACAGAGGGATAAAACAGAACCATGTTCTCTATTCAAATAAGCCTTTTTTTCATTCTCCGCGAAAAATTGGTAACAATAGTGCGTTTAGCCTCGAGATTCCGTTTTTACCCGCTTTCCCCTATTTCTCTTTCGCCGCGAGCTTCTCTCGACCCGCTCGCCGTGCGTGTATAGCACGATCGTCAAATTTTCGGTAGAGCACGAAGCGAGTCTCCGATAAGTGGCCTAAAGATTGTGTGAGAAAACTCTTGTGGTATATCGTTAAATTGACAGCGTACTCAAGATAAGGGTAATATATAAGCGAAGATGACGCTAAAACACTCTTAAATAGGGAACCGAGTGGTTCGTGCGGCAAAGTAAACTTATGTCAGCGGAGATATTCGAAGGATCGATTGCGGAAAGAGTCCTACAGGAGAAAAGAAGGTTTTGATATCGTATAATAAAAGTATACCCGAAAAAAGAGTCGACGACCCTAGCAAGTTGACGGACCGTCAAACGGACCGAATAACGGACACGTACGTACGGAAAAGAAACGGACCGTTAAAAAACCGTAAAACGGACCGTAACGTTTTTTATTAGCGCTCCCTCGGTTTTCATTCGTGAAAACTGTAAGAAGACCGAACCGTTTCCAACAAAAATTGCATTCGGTCTGTTTCCTGTCGCGAGAACCAAAACCGGACCGAACGAGCCGAATGGTCTTTTTTGTGACCGAGAGATATTGAATTTTGTAAAAAAAAAACTTCTCAATTCTTTTGTTTCTCCGTAAAGAACTTTTGGTTGGGAATGTAGGTGTACATCCTTAACACAAGGATACAGCGTGGGAGCATAATGTCGCAATTGGAATTGACGCCTTTTTTGGCTCAGAAAAAAACCGAACCGTATCGAATTTCGTAACGAAAATGTTCATTTTTCGTTCAAATTAGTTCGGTCCTTTTACAGTTTTTGCAACAGAAGTGAGTGCTAAGCAAAAAATCAAAAAGACACGGTCCGTTGATCCATTTTATGCATTCCGTTTCGTTCCCCAACGTACGGGGGTCCGTTTTCGGTCCGTTTTACGGATTTTCCCGAAAAACCGATGGCCGCACAACTTACTAGGGGAGAGGCGCCGTGAGAAGTTCGTTAATTCACGCAAGAGTCCAACTTTGAAACCGCATCTGTCCACAAATTGCGTCACGGCTTCTCCGACGACATTGATACGCGTATCGCGTAAATGAGACTGTATATACAAGTTTTGACGATTCGATTATATTATTTTTCAACAATACTATTCAGGTGGTTCTGGCATTAAAAATATTTTTTCTCATAAACCGCAACATTTTCAACGAAAATGAATTATGACAAACATAAATTAATCCTCCTGGAAACATTTTTGACTCATTCTTGTGTTGTATCACGTACGACGGCACGACCAAAAGACGATAATTGAAACTTTAACATATCAGCTGTTCAAAAACAAATGTGTTCAAATATTTATGAAAAAAAATCACATAAACTCAGTCTTTCTGAAACTTTATATACGAACGATTCGAATAATTGGAATATGAATTTAGAAACTTTTTGCTGCAAACTCTAACGTCGTATTTCTATTCTTGTGCTAGGGAGAGTCACATCGTAATGGCAATAAATTGCTAGTCCAAAAAAATAAAGATTCGTCAACGGCATATAAAAATGGAGTGCTCTAATAACCCACTTTTCGTATCGTGTTAATGCCAGGACCGCCTTAATCGTTGTTTCGTCGCAATAGCACACGACGGAATCGTACATACTAGCGCGGTTTAACTTTCCGCGATCATCACCGCATTCGGTTACAGTGTACGTTATTCTTGTTGTACACGCGTGTCGAACGATAATGGTAAAAATAATGAGACTATGGATGACGATGTTAATTCCGTGTCTATTTTGACAATACTATTCTTGGTATCGATCGTAACGCCAGATGTAGAGGCGTCCATTTGTAAATTTATGTAACGCGTTAATCGTGAGATATTGGCATCGGTGTAGTAAAAAGATTTTTTTTAATTGTAAATCAAGGACGATTACAATAATGTGTGCGAAATTCGCTAGTTTTTCGCACAAACGATCGCAAAAATTTTATCAACGCAGCCAAGTGTCATTTGTACAGTACGAAAGCGTTTTTTTTTTGGTAATATCTATACGTGTAAAAGAAAACTCCTTCGATATATAAAATAAAGTGTCGATGTTCTATGGGGCATTCCATGTCAAGTGAGTCTTAAATTCCACATAGAGCTAATTTTTTGCGGATTGTACACGCGTCCTCAAAACCATTTTATGTCGTTGCTTTTGTATGTTCGATCAATGGAGCTTGAATTAAAAATGAGACACACGGCGTAATGTCTCCGCTCCTCGAATTAATTCTTAAATCTAAATGGAATTTTTTCAAAAAGTGTTAAACGAATGTGAAAATGTGAATTGAAACAATGGGTCTGAAAGTGGGTAATCTATTTGACACAGAGTAGGGTAAACCGGCCAATGAATGGACAGTTAAGCAGACGAAAAAGCCAATGAATAGACGTTTTTTATGCACGTGCTCTTATGGAAAGTGTCCATTCATTAGCTCGTTTACCCTATATAATTTTCGATACTTTCCCCTGTCCTTGAACTATGCTGTTAGCTTTCTCATTGGAAAAAAAAAGAAATCTGATATAATTTCCCGCTGTTCTCGATACAGGAAAATTAGAATAAAAAAATAGATTATTACATTTTTCACATTAAGTGGAAATAGGATTTGACTTTATATGGAATGTCTCTTGTATAATGTCGCACCCCTAGAACAACGGCGTAATATTTGTTACGAAATTACCATACAAGTTGTTAGACTGTTACAATTAGGCATGCGTTATATCATTTATCAAGTCGCGAGAGAAAGCGACTCCACTGCCCTCGACCACGCGGTCCCGCCATATACGTAGATGGAACATTCATCGTCGTTTTTTTGTTTTATTTTTTTGTTTGTTAAGTTTGTACATTTGTTTACGTCATTTTTTTATTTACAAATATACCTTGTATAATGACTGGGAAATTGAGAGAAAGAGAAAGAGAGAGCGAGAGAGAGAGAGAGAGAGAGAGAGAGACGTTTATCGTGAATCATGTACAAAGCTAATAATTGTTGACGACGAGTAATATCGATGTGTGTACGCTCGTCGTCGAACGTGCCATTGCGTCAGTGCTGTAAATACTCATATTGAGTTTCATCTCGTGATAAGAGGAAACGTACGACCATATACTATATTTCTGCGAGTTTGTGAAATAATTATATATATATATATATATACACACACCCATATATATATATATATATATATATATACATATATATAAATTCGATACTTAATTTCGGCCCAGCGATGACGGCACCGTCCAGACCGTCGTCGTCTGACAATAAACGATGCTACAAAAAAACAAAAAAAAAAGTTTAGGCTGCAATTCCGACAATGAGAATGAAATAATTACGATTGCAATGTAAGAGATAAAAAAAAGAGACGAAAAATGATCGGTTATCGTTGCGAATTCGTAATACATTTTTTTTCTCGTTTTTCTTTCATTTTCACGCCATTGTTACGTGCACGACAGACTTTATTAGACGCCCTTAATTATTTAACTTACCGTCACATATATTGTAAAATACTGTAATAACTGTACGGATATGCGATAAGTTCTAATAAAAGAAAAACACTAAAAAATGTCAGTGCCTCCGTTGAATTATTTATTTCTTCTTGCTCGTGAATTAATGACGAAGGACTCGGAAGTTGGTCGAACGAGGGCAACTGGAACCGATGCACTAAAATTTCTCGGATATTTTTTGCTGATAACTAATGTATCCTCCTCGCTGTCCGATTGGCTGCTGGCAAAACTTCGCGGCTTCGGTTCCACCAAAAATTGTACGCTCTTGTCGTCTTTGCCGATAGCTTCAAGACGCAAGTTCATAAATTTTTGGGTTCTGTGAAGAGGATAAGTTTCTCGTCGCCTCTTCAGATTTTTTTCCACCGCAATCTGATTATTTACGCGATTAAGTTCGGCAAATCGTTCAGCCAAAAAATCATCATCCCCTTCGACGGGATTCGCTGACGAGTCTCCGGAACACTCGGCAGTTGATTTTATTTTTGAAGCTTTTGAGGATTCCTCAATGGCTTTGCCAGCTTCTTTCTCGTCGTCGAGAGAAATTCGATTGTCACCCATAGCTTCGGATTTCCCGGGAGCCTCAAGAATGCCTGTATCACTCGTTGGTCTGATGGTATGGATGTGTCGGAATTTCTTCACGCGCATTTCAAGTACGGCACTTGGATTGGTGGCAGCAGCGTTTATATCGGGATTTAGGGGTTTGTTTGTCGCCTGTACAATCTCCTCGAGCTTAGACTTCTCGAGTTTGGCTATTGCATGTTGATACTTTGCGAAACGAGGACCAACGATACTACCGACACGCTCAACGGGCGCGGTACCTGGTTGAAGATAAAGGGTTTCGCCGTCCGGATAGAAGAGACGCTCCATAAACGACCTAAACATTCGAGCAATGATCAATCGATAATTTTCGACTATAATGGCCAATTATGGTGGCTTCTCAATCAACATTGTCTGTGATATCAGTATTAGTCAATATAAATTTACGATAAATTAAATAATGCTCGAACGAAATATTGTGCTTGGACCGGGTGAATTAGAATTTTCCAGTTTCTGCTCCACCATGAAAACGAAAAAGAACTGAGTATCATTTTTGTTTTATTTTTTAAAATTTGAAAAATTAAAAATTTTAAAAGCGCTAACATTGAATAGCGACAACTTTGATTAACCTTTTTACCAGACTGCCACGAAATCGGTACGACGCCGTGTGAATTCCCACACTACACTTTAGTGAGTAACGAGTAAGCCATACCGGCCGCAAACATTGTTCACTCTACACGGAGAAAAATAGTTTAGCTGCTCTAACAAAATGAGTTTTGCTGACAATGACCTCGTTTGTATATTGTCATTATATTGAAAATAATGTCCGTATTGGCTATCGCGAATTTTTTAAATTTCCTGTATATGGATGCATTAAGGTACGCCTTGCGAATAGTGCTCACTTCGCATAAGTTTCAGAGAAATGAGAGGGAATTATAAACACTTCTCTATGGTATAAAAATCTTTAAAAAAATGAAGAGTATTAAAGATTCTGACAAGATGAATTTTGCATAATAATAATTCCAAAATGTTATTAAAAAATCGACGAAAAATAAAATTGTTCAACAAATCTCCCGGAGACGTAACTTTTTTTAATGAAAATTATTCGTTCATTTTTCTGAATACGTATGAATTTTTTCAGATTTTTCAATCCACTTTGCATTTTTTTTGTGACTTTCTACACGTTTTTCCAACATAAAAAACATTCAATGTGAATTTAAAAATCTGAAAACATTCATATGTATTCAGAACAGTGAACAAAGCACGTTCATAAAAAAAAGTTAGGTTTCCGGGATATATGTTGAACAATTTTATTTTTCATTAATTTGTTAATAACTGTTTGGAATTATTATTATGCAAAATTGATATTTTCAGCATCTTTAATATGCATGATTTTTTCAGATTTTTATAGCATCCAGAAGCGTTTGCAATTCCCTCTCATTTCTCTGAAACTTATGCGAAGTGAACACTATTCGTAAGGGCTACCTTAAACACCGAAAGTTATTACCTTTCGCAGTTTGTACATTCGTATGCACCAAATTTCAATAGTTCGCAATTTTTATTTTAACCCGAATACAAAGGATCTGTTTCCTCGCGTCGCTTTCTTTTCATTTTGCACGTCGAACGTCTGAAGCTCGTCGTAGTTGTTAGCACATATGCGCGTCCCACTCGGTCATATAACAATTTTTTTGTTACAGTAACAAAGGTTGTTTTGTTGCGATAGCAAATCACTTCAAGCGAAAAATGTTGCTACGGATACAAGCTGGTTTTGTTATCCCGATACTAACGAACTAAATTTGTTACGGTAACGAAAATCTTGGTGTACAAACAATTTTTTTTTCTCCGTTTAGCATAGTTTTTATTAGGGACGATGATTAATCGTCACAGTAAAAAATAAATAAATAAAAAAAAATAAAAAAAATTGAATACAGCGCCCGGCGGTTTTAGGCTTTACGATTAGTAATCTCACCTCGATGGTCCCCTTTCCAGCGCGACGATAGCCCTCAGATGATTTACGACTTCCGATCTGTTTCTGAGAAGACCGAGGCACTCGAGAAGCACAAACGCGACTGTCATTGTGACAACGACCAGAGTAACTATAGTGACCAGACAAATGACTTGCCATCCAACGTTGAGGATCATGGTATGAAGGTCGTAGAGACCGGCAGTGGAGGTGCGACAAAAGGGTGCGACAAAACTGCCGACCAGGGCACAGGTCAGATGAGTAGCGGCGATATTGCAGTAATCTTCGAGCGCGCTCTCGAAGACGCGTCTGGAGACAAGATAAAAGACAATGCCGCCCGTACACCCGAGACCGATGCACATAATCGGCGAATAAACGTCGACACCGGCGGAAACTATAATCGTCCCGGCGACCGATGCCTGCACGCATCTCATGACGGTCCAGTGATTGAACGGCTCTCTGCTTAGAAAAAAATGAAGACCGATGACTAGGAGACTGCATGCTGAGGCCCCTAGAAGATTATTCACGACGACGAGGGACATATGCTTGCCCGCTAATCTCGGATGATTGTCCGAGGTACTCGGCAAACACAGACTCTGCAAAACTCCAGATAATAAGTGAGCTTAATTTTTTAAGTAAACACTGAGAAAAAAGAATTTGTTGGATTAACCAAAGGTCGCGTTGACATCCAACATAGCACGCAAATATTTCTGGAATGTTTCGCAAATATATATATATTTTTTTTAATATTGTAAATATTTTACCAATGTAACAAAATATTTTTGAAACATTTGGAAAATACTTTCTTGTCCGCTCATAAATCTTACATTGAAATATTTTCGAAATATTTCGTAATAATGTTTTTAAAACATTTTACAAATATTTTTAAAGGTTGGTATATTTTTTTAATAGATATCTTTCTGAAATATTCAAGATATTTGGTTGTTTATTTATCAACAATTTGTTAATGACATTTTGGAATTATTATTAGGAACAATGAATCTTTTGAGCATCTTTAATACGCTCGATTTTTTGCATATTTTTCTACCATCGAGAAATGTGTATTTCTCTGAAACTTATACGAACTGACCAGGTTAGTTAAGGTAATCCTATTCGCAAGGACTACCTTAAGTATATTTTAGAAATATTTTGTAAGATTTTAAATGATTGAAAATATTTTTGAAATATTTCAGAAATGTTTCGTTACAATATTTCGGGTGAATATTTGAAAATATTATTTCCATATATTTCAGAAATATTTCGGAATGTTCGAAAACTTGAAAATATTACTGAAACGATGTCAAAATATTTCGTGCTATATGGGATACGTTGAAAGGTGTTATTTTTTTGGTACACAAAAAGCACGATTTTTTTAAACGATTGATTTACTTAAATTTATTAAAAATAAATAAATCCAACCATTTATTTTTCTCAGTGAACGAATAATCTCGAAACTTATCACAGTCATACCTGAAGACCGAGAAGTATGAGTGAGTAACCGGCGAAGACATTTCCCGCTGAATCAGCCGGTACGCTCGCGTCGTCGATATCTCGGAGTCTGAGTATTCTTCTGCCCAGTATGATGCATCCTATCAGACCGCTCGAACTTCCGACGATGTGAACGATCGAAGAACCACCGTAATCGCGAAACACGACGGGTCGATCGTGAAGAATATTATGCGTCATCCAGCCTTTCGGTGTCCATGCCCAATGGATGACAAAAGGTTGAAGCAATCCGGCCATTACGATACCGATGAAGAGATAACCCACAGTGTGAGTTCTGCCAACAAGGCAGGACGTGCAAATTGCCGAGGCTATCACTATCGCCTGCCATCCTATGATAGCTTCTTCTTTGTCCGTCGATGCGTGGCCTATCCAATGACCTTCGCCCATGAGACCATTGATATCACCGGTGTAGGCGATAACAAAGCCGGCGAGGACGTACGCAAACGTGACGCATGAAAAATCAACCATGTTCTGTAGCATTATGAGATTAACGTTCGTCACGGGAACGCTTCCTATCTCGACGAGGAGGAAACCGATTCTCAGGAGTATCGTCAGGACGAATCTGCTGATCGCCGTCCAGGAGTGAACCAGGTAAACGTCGGACGATAGGCCCGATGTTACGTTACGGCTCGACTGTCGATTGTGATCTTGAAAACCCGGATACTCGTAATAGTTGTCCATGTAAAGATCTTCGCGATCGAATATAGACATGACGATCGGTAATCACTGCGTAGGATCGCCGATACCAAACGTCCGCGAGCCAACGACGTTCGAGGCCACCGAAGGGCACATTGACAGATGTTGTCAAAAGATTGCTCGCTCGATTTATAATGTGACGATGTGAACTTGGCTACCGGTTGAAGTACGCTGCCGATTCCTATCCATACAGCACCAAATATCTTTCCTACAGCTGAAATATTTTTGATACGGTGAAAAAATTTTTTGCACTCTACGAGTATTAACAGGTGTGTACTGAAGTACGTTCGGATGGAACGAAAAATAAAAAATGACATGGTTCGCGGATATATTTTTAAAGACAGTTGAACGATTTAAGGTGTCATAACATTACATATTTTTGGTACTCTTGAAGATATAGCTGCAATTTTTTTTCTTTCCTCAATGACGTTAATTTTTTTGAGAAAAAATTAAATATCACGCCGAATACGAAATTACCGCGCGCATCCGGCTCGTATTGACGATTTTTATGGACAAATGCACACCATTAAAGAATGTTCATTACCATTTTCGACACCGACTGAGTCTGTTTCACTTCGCCTCAAAAAGTTAATCGCAATTTTTATTACCGACCGTGTTCGGCTCGAGTTGCGAGCAATAGTAAAGACTCTTCCTCGCCACTCGAGCCGGACTCGGTCGGTAATAAAAATTGCGATTCACTTTTTTCACGAGTGCTGGCATGTACGATCAAAAAAAAGTTCATCGAAAGCTGACTCGATAACCCCATTCGATGAGACTATTCGCGTGAACGTACATACCAGCACCCGCGTAAGGAGTTGATTACAGTTTTTATTACCGACCGCGTATTTTATGACCATTAAAGTATTTCTCCTGGACAAATAATTCGATCAATGTTTTCAAGGGTGATTATTTGGTACGGTGATAACTTATCGACGAATAACATTACCCCATTCAACGATCAAGTGGTTACACCACGCCAAGAGACGAAAAACGAAGTCGATATGAAAGATTTTTTTTCTACTGAATCTGCTATATAATTTTTATTCCAGTTTCGCACACTTTTTGGAAAAGTGTTTAGGGCTCATAAATTAGCTTTTCTTCTTCATTACAAAGATCACGTCGTCGAGCACGGCAATTTCTTAAAGTGTTTTAAAGTTTGAGCTATTAGAGGGGAAAGAATCGATTTCCAAAGTTTCAGAATGCTGTAATCGGGGTCACGCGAACCGAGCCATGCGCGAGCCATACCGCGTCACGCGAAATAAAATTATACGTTCTCATTGTTATTATTATTGATAAGACTTCAATGGTCAAAGCTTTCTCAGATATTGGGAAAGTATTATAAAAAATAAAATTTCGAAGCCTTGGATTTTTGAACAGTGTGAAAATTAACTATTAACAAATAAATTAACATTAAAAAAATTATGCCCACTGCAAAAAATGTTGCAATCAAGGATTTGTCTAAATTTCAACGCAGTCGGACGAATGGATTTTGACATACGATATTCATTGTTAATTGATATTTTTTAATTTTTTGTTTAACTCAAATTCCATAAGATCTTGTATTAACTGTGTGTAAAAATCAGACCTTGTCCATATAATACCCGCGTTAAAACAAAAAATTGAAAATCTACAAATTTTTTGGACTAAATCCTTATGCAAACCTTATGGAATGTGCGACCAACGAGTTTCACGTTATAAACATCTCGACACCCGAGTACATAAAAAAGCCCTTATTTTGAACCGTTCTACTTCTGGGGTGTGAGTCACCCTAAGCGATCAACCCCGGGCCACACCCTTCCAATATTTAACAGTCGACATTGACGCAAGCTACATAAAAAAAAAATCATCCTCATTCCAATTTTGTTCCTGCACCAATAATCGTGTAGCAATAAAAAAGAAAAAATAAAACATAAAATATAAATAAATAATAAATGCTCGTTCGGAATAAACCTCGTGCGCAGCGCGAGGCTTTGCGCGCCGCGATATTCGAAGATTCCCCAACGTGAATTCTCCGATTCCAAATGGTCGCTGCGCTCCAATACTATTATGGAATGAACGATATTTCGTTACGGCTTGGGCTGTTACCCGCCTCGTGAACCGGATGCAGGGGGGGGGGAGAGGCAGCGTATACGAGATGCGCATTGCGCGGGGTCTCGACTCGCCGGCGAGAGCACCGGTCCGCACAGCCGAGACTCGGGTCTCCGCGTCCGTAGCCGCAGTCGCTCGAGAGCGGCCGTTGGTCCCTCTTTTATCCTCGGCTGCAGGGTGCTCCGCCGCACAGCTGTAGAGAGGGAGACGGTCTTAGGCGGTGACAAGCCGAGCGACAGAGACCGTAGAGAGACAGAAAAAGACGGACAGAGTTAAAGGCGAGCGAGAAAGAGAGGGTTATCGGGAACGCGCGCGCTGCGGACAGGTGTCGGTGTCCACCGAAGGCAGTGGCTGTACCCGTGTACGCGGCTAAACATGGCCGCCGCTGGTGTTTCGTGTCGCGCCTTCGTCGTCCTGAGGCTCGAGATCACCCGTGCGCTGAGTGTCGCCTCACTGGCTACACCGAGGAAGTACCGGAATGTGAGTCCAAAAATAAAAGAACCAAAAATTATATTTCAAAGTAATATGGAACAAAGAAACTAGCACGTAAACACAAGCTAACGTAACGAATAGGCAAAACAGAGAGAGCTCTGCGTGTGTGCGTGTTATACCATCGCGTCGCGACCGGTCTACCGGCGTTTCTGTCGGCAAGGATCGGCGTCGTATGGCAGCGCATTCAACTGCAGGCAGGCCGAATAAGAGCAGCGTTCTTACTTTGAGTGTTTTTAAAAAATATATTTCGCGAGTCAAAGCATCCCTGATGAAAAAATTATTTAGGCTGAGGATCGTTCGAGAGTCGTATTTTTCTTTTTTGTTTTTTTTTTTCTTTTATAAGCGGATGACTTTTTTTTTAGTTTTAGCTAAGTGTTTCCGGGAGGGTGAAGCGAGTGCCGTTTTCGGAACACTCGAGGACCTCGAGACTCTTACGTAACTCACGCTCGTCTACCGTTCCACACTTACTTTCGTTGTCGCGCAATGATTTATTCAACGAGTGTGCCATCGTAGAGCCGGGAGCCTCTAAAGTTACCATATCGCTCGACTACGCGACAAGCGCTGGTGATAATTATCATACGAGACTGCGGGCGTTTTCTTTAATTAGCTACAGTGATGATACTCCTCCGGACTGGCACGTAAATATGTGGACGGGGCCATGTTGACCACTTTTACACTACTCAAAATTAACGATACAGACAGTGTTCGCTTTTTCATCAGCTTGGCTTGCTGATAAGGAACTTAAAGAAATTTCGAACGCGATAGACACTTGCCGGCTGTTATACTGTTCGGGACTCGAAGGAGAGGGGATAAACGCACTGACGTCGTGAAGCACGTGGGTAAATCCTACAGTGCATCGTTGATCTAGAGTGAATAATTGATAAACGCCGCCTTCGTGCCTCTGCGAATGAATCAATGAATCGTTTATATATATTGTTTAGTTACATGTAGTATAGTGTCTATTTGTCGGAACTAATGAATGAATTATCGTAAGAATTGCGAGCAATCGCACTGGCGATTTGTAAATTACGAGTTCCCAGTCACGAAGCTATTCTCGACAAACTTCAGTTTCCGACATTGTATTTATTCTTAAGAAAAATATTACGATAATGGTACTTTTTGAGAGACGTACAACGTACATGTAGAGAGGCGTATTATGTTACAAAGTGAAGGCAAACAATCAAGGCACAAGTATCTTTTCTTAGTGAAATATGACACGAAGTAATATAGAACCATGTTTGAAAACTCTGTCGATGGTAATTTCTTTTTGTGTTGACACATTTAATGTTTCCAAATGGCACAATACTTTCTATTGACACTGAAGTGAACACATCGATTTTTTTTTTCGCATCGCAAATGTTCGCACTAAATGAGTTTTACGACCCACTTAAAAATTGGTCTCGCCAAACGAATTATTACATTCTATCAATTCATTTTTTTTTGTTAATACTTTTTTTTTCATTCTGCAATAGCTAAAAAAATAAAACTAATGTAACACTCGCTCGCACAGTCCTGGACTGACGAGGACGGAGCGAGCGAGTCCGCAAGCTTTAAACTGTTCACTCAAGTGACCAAAATGTGCTCGGAAATTATTATTATTATTATTATTATTATTATTATTATTATTATTATTATTATTATTATTATTATTATTATTATTATTATTGATATATGTTGAGGACCTCTCCATTCTCTTGAATCCAAGTACTAGTGACAACGATCGAGGATTAAAAGCATGTACAAATAACCTTCCCTTAACGCTCTAAAGTTCAGTATCATATCCCTATATTTTGGAAGGCTTGAGAGGTTGAATAAATAATCGAAAATTTTTTATGACATTCTAAGATTAGATTCAGTTTTACACTGCGTTTTTTTCATATTTCTGCCGACGCTCCTTCCAAATTAATCCATAATTTCGCTTCCCCGTAGAGGAAGCTATATTTTCGTTAAACAAATCGGAATTTTAATGTCAGAGTATTGAAATTAGTTTGTAGTGTGGAGAAACTTGTTGTTTTAGCTGACGATCCGATGTGTGCGTGTGTATGTGAGTGAGTTTAGGCCTTTAAAATCGTTATAACTCGTGAATGGTTTGAATCAGCCAGATGCAATTTGTTACACAGCCGCAGTAGTCACTTTCCTTTCTTCAGTATAAATTTCATGAAAATTAATATCTGATTTAAGATTTTATAAGATTTATTTTTTTTAAGCGCGTGCGTTCCTTACCTTGTGTAAATTTAGAGTAAATTTAGAGATCATCTTAAAAGTACGCAACTATAATATGTCAAGGATCTTTGGTATTGAATTTGGCCTAAATGTATCGATTCAGTAAATTTTATACAATTTTTACTTTTTTCTTTATTGTTAAAAATGCTCTGATTCGAGTAAACATGGCGCGATTGGGCTGAAATTTGGAAGGTGACTGGATTAACACTGCGCAATATTTGGTATTACATTTTGGGAGAATTTTGGGAGAATGGGAAATTTAACAGTTTGAAATTTATAAGGTTGAATATCTTTTATTATTTGAAAAATATATATTACACGCCCGACACGAGTTTCCCAATGATGCATCGTGCTAGACGTGAAATTAGTTGCAGATTTATAATCAGCGGGGAAAAATACATCGGCAAATGCCCTTGCAACGACACGTTACCATAATATGATTTAACGAATTTTTACAATCAATTTAGCGACAAATTTTGACGATTCAAATTTTCTATTATAATCATAGTTACTTCTAAAGAGGGAGCCAAAATCGATAAATGAACTTTCTACTAGAGAAAGACATCCGCAAAACGTTGAAAAATGAGGAAACCATGTGCAAATGATTTTGCACCTTTTTTCTCATAATAAACAAGATTAAATTAAAAGAATGAAAAAAGTATGTATTGCAGTGAAATTATTATAAAAATTGTATTGAAATACGTGTTTTCCCATTTTTCATATTGTGTGACAATAAATTGTCCACAAATGTAAATATCGACATGTCTCTTTTGAAAATTGTATTATCGTTGTATATACACATTTGATAAAAGTTTATTTTATAGACTGAGACAAAAATGTGAATACCGGTAAGTCCGGTAATGTTGGCTCCGCTATAATTATGTTAATAAACTGGTGTCGTGGAGTACGTTGGGTGTGGGAACGACCATGAAAAGTGAATATTTCTCGCTTCAGTTGTATCAGACGCGTAAAGTTCACACATAATCCATTACGTTATGCTTAGCATGCACTACGTTATTAATAGAACTGGTCGTAACCTCGTATGCGCGTGGAAAGAATCAATAGAAAAACGAAGGATCCCTTCGTTCATTGACGCCGCACCGAGGTTCATGTTCGTTTCTAACGCGTTGTCCGTGAATGCCTTTTTTTAATTTCCTCTACACTCGACTGGTTATAGTACAGACATAGCATCGGTCACTGGTAAGCTATGTTGTTTCTATACCCACCGAGTTTCCTTTCGTCGTATTTATTTCGTCGGGAATACTATAATTCTTCGAGGAATTCCGTATGCGAGGGAGAGATCCATAGAAAGAGACGTACGAGATCTCAGTCCTCTCTTCCTCATCGCTCGCTACGGCGATCTACCGATATCTCGGAATGCCTCGGTCACTGGATGTGCCGCGGTATACCACCGTCTGTTTCGTCATCGTCTTCTTCGGCGTCACGTAATCAGTATGCCTATGTTTTATTTTTCTTCAATTTAAACGTAAGCGTATTCTTTCAAAAGGATTTTCTTTATCTGGCAGGCAATTGTTCTCCAACTACAAAATACATTATCTTGTTATATTTTTCAAAAGCGGTTAACCTTGGAAGGAGAACACGTTCAGAGAGAAACAAATTTCGAAAAGAAATGCGGTATAAGTCGTAGTCACAAACGGCCATTATTTTTTATTGAGGATCTTCAACATTGTGGGCTAAATGTAAATCATAAGTATCATTAGTTTGAACACACGTTAATAATATAGTTTTCCTCGGAAAAATTTAGCATCCTCGAAAAACAAAACAACACGTATTAAAGTTTTTGTTACCGACTGGGTAAGGGAGAAGAGGTTTCATATCGCCTTAACATAATATGAAACGTGTTCTCAGATTGTTCTCAGACTCTATCGCTCCTCTGCAAGCGCCACTAATACCATCACTCTCGCATTTGATCGAGTCTCTCATGTTCTTCAGTTAGAGTTACTTATTTAACAGTACATAATTTTAGCTTCCGCATAGAGGAAGATTTGTTTTTGTAAAAAAAAAAAAAAACAAAAAAAATTTTAACCCATAACTATATATTTTTTCGCGTTGAGCATAGATTCGACATCCGTTTTGACCAAACGCGCAAGGTTGGTGTATTTTTTCGCGGTAAACCTCAGGCGGCCAGCAGTTTTGCCTAAAAGTTAAACGCGACGTTGAGATTGAAAAAAGTAGAAAATAAAAATTTTCATAACGCTTCCTCATGAAAGTTGAAAATGAAATTTTCCTATCGCTTCCTCATCAAAGATGAAAATTGAGATTTTTGAAAGATGGAAGGTGAAAGTTAAAATTTGTAAAACACTTTCTCGTAATGTCCCTTTATTCGCAAAGCTTTTTTTATTGCTGTTACAAACGGTTTTTTTATGTGGACTACTATATGGAACATCAATGTGTCGCAGTAGCGAACATTTGTTCGCCAGCATTTTAATTATGCGACTAACGATGCAATCAGTAAGGAACAGTAGGTTGCTCATTATCTCGGTCGAATAAATGATTACGACAGCCGGGTCGCATATCGCCTCCACTGTTGCTGCTGATGCTGCTCCGTGGAGTGGCCGGATCGCTCCTTTCGACTCGTGGTTTGACAAAAATATAAATAAAAAATTCGTGCGATCGCTACACGAGTTTTTCGTAGGCCAAGGGGTCGTTGACTCTCGCCCGAGAAAATTTAGTCGTCGCAGATCTCTTTTTTTTTTAACTCCACGCTCGCCAACGTCAACAGGCGTTGTGATACCAATTTTGTTCGCAGCGGCCTTCCATTCAACGATACGTGCGAAGTTATATGTGGAGCACAGTTTCGTTGTCGCGGTAAACTTTGTGTGAAACTGCGGCATGCGGCAATCTCGTCTGGTCTTTCCGTGAATAATACCAATTTTAAACAAAATGAATCTACGTCTGCTCCAGATGCATTAAAATATCTGTCAAAATGTGGATCACCAAGCGAAAGCTTCACAGTTCCGGAAAACAGGGCAAAATTAGTTTCGCTCCAGCACCGAATTAGATGGATAATTAAAAACATGTTTCGCATTTTTCCAAGTTTCTTTGTGATAGCGGAGATTGAGTGAAAAAAGTAGTGATTAACTGGGTTACAAGAGGCTTCCCGAGTCCCTAGAAGAACTTGGAATAATTAGGTCCTGGGGCGGCTTTTGGAGGTGGGACTTTAATGCGGTCAGAACTCAACCATAACGCTCTTTGAGGACATTTTTCATTTAGAAATTCAGCTACGGGCGTTTTCATATTTTATAAAATTAATACAACGGGTAAACACGTTCACTTCAGAATAATGGATTCTGGTATGTATTCGTGTGAATGTAGCACCTGTCACTACCAGACTGTCCTAACAATGTTTATTGATTAACCCTTTATAAGTGACTACCAATATTACCATAGGAACATGTCACCACTATTTCGCGTCCATCTGTCCCTTTGTTAGCGTTGTGACTTTTAATATTATTATATTTATTACGCATACTCCAGCTTGCACAGACGCAAAGACTACACATATCGCTCCGCAGACCCATTGTCGAGACTTAAGATAGTCCTTGCGAATGGTGTTCACTTTGCATGTTTCAGAGAAATGAAAGAGAATTCCAAACATCTCGATGGTATTAAAATCTGAAAAAATTTAGCATATTAATGGTGATGAAAAAGTTAATTTTTCATAATAATAATTCTAAAATGTTATTAACAAATTGATGAGAAATAAAATTGTTCGACAAATCTCCCGGAAATTTAATTTTTTTTTTTTCATGAAAATGATTCGTTAATTTTACTGAATACGTATGCATTTTTACAGATTTTAAACATAACTTTGAATTTTTTGCTTTTTATATAGGGAAAAATGTGTAGAAAGTTACAAAATTCAAAGTGAATTCAGAAATTTGAAAAAATTCATACGTATTCAATGAGTGAATCATTATCATTTTTAAAAAGTAAGGTTTTCCGGAAATTTATTGAACAATTATATTTTTCATCAATTTGTTTGTCAATACCATTTTGGAATTAGTATTATGCAAAATTAACCTTTTCCGCATCTTTTATATGCTTCATTTTTTCAGATTTTAATATCATCGAGAAGTGTTTGGAATTCTCTCTCATATCTCTGAAACTTATGCGAAGTGAAGACAATTCGGAAGGACTACCGTAAGTAACCTTTCATACCCATTGAATTATGACCTGGCACTTTGATAGCTTCGAATAAAAGTTCAAAGATCGAAGCGTCACTCCGTCGTTTGCTACCAAGTCCTTATGGCCATCTCCGTGCGATCTTACATAGATAGCTACCTCACGATACTTTGGAACGGAACTTCTCGCTTACTTACCCGTCATTTATATAAAGGAAAAGTCACATCTGCTTGTCTCACTCGATCTTGTCACTTTGGAGACTTGCTGCATGCAATGGAATTGGCCAA
The DNA here is from genome assembly GCA_030522725.1 of Ichneumoninae sp. B BG-2022a. Lineage (NCBI taxonomy): Eukaryota > Metazoa > Arthropoda > Insecta > Hymenoptera > Ichneumonidae > Ichneumoninae sp. B BG-2022a. Next base: position 29,862 of record JAPYZD010000831.1, read on the forward strand.
AGATGGAAGATTTTTTTAAAAGCAGATAATATAGACGCCTCATGTTTCATCATTCGTAAATTGAAAATAAAATCGTAATGTTAAGTTACATTATGCAACAAATAACCACGGCATTTCATACGTCCGCGGCTTTAGAGAACGTGACGTAAAATGTAGATACGTATAATTATTGAGTTTTTATTACATAACATGAAAATTCATTTGCGTACTCATTTGCATAGAGAAAAATATTATAAAATAAATGCAACGAACAATAACAATGATAGCAACGGTACTAGTTATCCTTGATGTTTATTTTCTAGGAAATTAATGTCACGATATTCAATGCACAAATAATTTTGTAGATTAATCAATCCTCGCGAAACAACCGGGGAGCTTTAGCGATTGGGTAGCTTTAAGTTTGTTCAATTTTCGTCTAAGTTTGAATGTACCAATATTATATTCGGTGACAATCATATTGGTTTGCGTTTTTTATATCAATAAAAATATCGGATAGTTTAAATTGTTTGCCCGTACGATAACATTCACAATAAAAATCCCGAAGGAAGTAAAGATCTGAGACGTGTTAGGTTAAGATCAACGTTTACAGAGAGTCCTTTTTACGATTATTAAAAAGCTGCTATAATGTCACTCGCATTAAATAACTGAGATCATGAAATGCAAATATCAAAGCACTGTTTCTTCTTTCGTGTCACATTTTTCGAAAAGTTAGAGGGGTCGTATAACAGTATGTGGTTTAATATCCTTCGGTTTCAAAAGTCTACATTTGGAACGGTGATACTGATATTGAACGTACCCGTTGATTTCACATTTTACGAGAATATGTTAAAACGCAAGGTCTTAAAGTCGTTCGAACACTAACTGTGTATGAGGGGTCGTTAAACTCCAGGCACGAAAAGGTGCAGTCACCGTCGTTATATCCATACTGCTGAATTGCCTGACTCTTTTATCGCTATTGCGTGTAATTCAGCTGGATCTAATCTTAGGCAGACGTCCAATTAATAATAAGCATTATTCTAATTTCATTGATGACGAAGGTCGTCACGGAGTCCCCGTAACCACGCTACAAGCTCTTCTCCTCACGATGACAACTCCTAACGACTTAAAAATAAAAAGCGAAAATAATACTAATTACAGTACAAAACACTCATTAAATACAAAAAATAAAAATACTTACGTCCGTGATTTCATCGGCGTAATTATCTTAATGAGACGCGAACTTGAAATTTAATCGATTCGCCTCTCTCGAAATGTATTATCAGCTCTCCGTTCCCAGTAAATTAATCTCAAACGAATTTTAATGATGTAATTAAAGAATAGCAGGTAAATAATGGCTGCTTTGAAGCGGTTGTTACGTCCGTGCTTATCAGCAAAAGAAACACGACCAGGGAGATCGATTAAAAAAGCAAAAAGTGTCAAACTGGTATCCCGTACATAGCTGGTTTATGTGCGTATAACTACGTTTATAACTGATAAGTAGTGACTAGACACATGATTATACTTTATCCCAAACTTTATATAATCCACGGTCTACTATATAATGAAATAAACAACCGTCGTAAATCCATCCAATGAGCTCCAATTTATTCGGTAACGTGGACTACTGGAACCATGATTTTTAACAAATGACTTACAAAGTGGTAGTGCTATGCGCTTGACTCAGGGTTCAAGTTATCAGTCTATATATTATCAGTATAAAATATAAGATAAAGTCATTCGAACTGCCCGCATGATATTTGGAGAATTTTCGACACAACCTTCTCCTCATGAATTCACGAGAATTTATTAGGATTTGAATTCACAGTTTTCAGCATGAATAATGGGAATAAAACTAAAAAAATGAAAGCCAACAACTCGATTGACTGTTTGGGAAAACATGTTGATTTTCAAATAATCCATTATTTCGTTAATGGACGATTGTCGAATTTCAAAATATGAAATAGAAAAATTTTATAATTTTGTCCACAAACATTTGTCGATCGGAGTATTCCCATTTTTATTTTATTTGTGAATGCCGTCATAGCTTTACGTGATCGTCGGCAAAAATAATGGAATTACTTCTTTTCGTGATAAGAGTTCCTGTCGCAAGCACTGGTGGGCATAGCGCATCGCTCTAAAGTGTCATTGTCAGTAAGGACCGCTCCCAGTTTCGATATGACTCGATGGAATCACCGGTTGAACTTGACCCAGAAAACCTGACGCTGTCCTCGACGGATGATATACTAGGACGGAGCTTATCGGGGCACGATCAACTTTATCGAGGAGTGGTTCATCTGATGAACTTATACACGAGAGGCTATAATCTCTCGCACGCTCGAGGGAATTGAACATTTACCCAGAATACACTCGTATGACGGCTTCGTCAACGAGTAATGATAATCGAAGCCATTCTTATCGCGCCTGTATTATTACAGATGCGCGGAGATAACGCGGAAAGAGCATTAAGGTAGTTCTGTCGCTTGTCAGCGTATAGAAATGGTCGAAGACTTCGAGAAATGAGATTTTTAGCTGCCCTTCGGATATATGTGTGTGTATGTGTGTGAGAGCGTGCATCGCTTAGAATGATTATAACTTGGAAACGGCTCGAGATAGCGGGTTGAAATTTTGTACACTAGTAGAGTGGTCACGTCTCTCCACTCGATATAATTTTCATGAAGATTGAGGCCCATTTCGAGAATTTACACGAATTCGAAATAAAAAAAAGGCTTTTTAAAAAAGTCTAACTTTCGTAAATTTTGAGCTATTGTCGTAAAATTACATATAAATACAATACTATGAACAGAGACCTTTGGTATTGAATTCGGCCCAAATCTACCTAATTGATCAGATTTTATCGAAATTTTATTTTTTTGAAAAATTACAAAAAAATGATCTAATTTGAGTAAACCAGAGTTGGGCAGTACATGAAGTACCGAGTACTTGTTTGGTACTTCGAGTACTTACTTGAAGTACTCAAGTACTTTTCGGTACTGTCAGTACTTTTTTTTGTGATTTCAAGTACCAAGTACAAGTACTTTTTTTCGTCACGATTCTATTCGAATACTCGATGTTTCTATGACACTAAGTTTCTATTGTAATATGATTCTCTGTCTTAAGTTTGAAATTCATATAATTGTACTAAGAAACATAAAACGTAAGCTACGGAGAGCATCGTCGTGGTTCACATACAGCTTTGTCTATGTGATAAGGTGACCCACGCTCCGCCTTTGTGTATATACAAGAGGTACTAGGAAACACACCACAGAACCTACCGTGAATCTCATAACATCCGAAACCATAATCATAATACACTAGGACCTTGATTTTTGCGCCCTCGGTTTCCTCAACAGTCCCCACCACGTAGCAAATATCGATCGACACAGTAAGCTT
>JAPYZD010000832.1:0-33398 GCA_030522725.1 Ichneumoninae sp. B BG-2022a
TTGCAAAATGTTATTAACAAATTCATCAAAAAATTAATTGGTTAACAAATTACCCGTCAACAAAACTTTTTTTTTTATGAAAATGATTCGTTTATTTTTTTGGATATGTATGAAACTTTTCAGATTTTTAAGTAATCGTTGATTTTTGTTCTATAAACATAAATAAAAAATAAAAAATAAAAAATCAACGATTACTTAAAAATTTAAAAAAATTCATACGTATTCAGAAAAATAAACTAATCATTTTCATAAAAAAAAGTATTCGACTTCGAGATGTTCGCGGCTGGTTTATTTCCGTACAGAATACATTAGAATACGTGAGCATACATAACAAAAAATATCTTTTTATGTAATCTTGGTATAACCTTTTATAATCTTTTATATAACCTGGTAAAATTCAAGGTTTACGAGAAATTCAAGATTTTTGTAATTCTCTTTTATTCCTCTCAAACTTAGGCGGCGTCAGTCATTGCGCTAGTACTACGCTTAAGTCGCTTTTTTGAGATTCCTAGCAAGTTGATGGTCTGCAAACGAACCGAAAAACGGACACGTCCGTTGGGGAACAAAACGGACCGTAAAAAACGACAAAACGGACTGTACATTTTTTGTTGGCATTTGGTATTTTTTTTTCGAAAAATTTGCTTTGGTCCGGCCACGACCCACCCGTATTATTATTATTATTATTATATTTGTTGACTCCGTCTCTCGTTCGCTCAGACGCTCACTCGTTTAATCGCGCGCCCGCATTTCGCGTTTCTCCCATTCGTGCCATCTTAGCGGAAGTGGATTGCTCACACTTCTCTATGCGATATACACATTGGGCATTATGCGATAACGTGCTCTAGCAATTCATTTGGAAAGCCTAACCGATGGCTGCGATCCGACGCCTTTGCGTCACGATGGCAATCCTAGCTACAACTATATATTGTTTATGTTCCATGTAATTTATTCCGCTGAAAAACCTGATTCTATTGACATCCGCGACACAGGCTGTGGTAGACATTATCTGAATATCATCGTTTTTTTACCTCATCGACTTGCCGCGCTCTGCGTCACGAAAATTCATTAGCCGTGTCGTTTCAACATCTTCTCATCGTTGAGTGAAGAAACGGCAAATCGAGACGTTTATTAGTCTCGTAGAAAGTGCGCCGCAATAAAACAAGTTTCGTTGGAAAACTCGTGCCGACTCGTCAGCCTAGCGAAGATAACACCCGAGTCCGTCCAATCGCGACAATTAAATTAAGAAAGATACTTTCGAAAGCTTCAAAATATCGGTAAACTAGTGGAGAGTGTCCAGCGAGTAATCACCATATGTAATCACATTAAAAATACACGACCATTATGATACTGTTCGTTTCCACGCTCGGCCTCATAGCGAGCTTTTGCGCCTGGCCGAGAAGCCGAAAATTCCTCTGCTTCGTCGTCAGTAAAATCGTCATTCAAGTGAAATATCAGGTCTTAGGATTCAAAGCTATACTGTGCGATATACGCGATGCGAAGTACAACAAGACGGGTGAGAAACATATTATTTAAATTTTTTAAAAATCTTTACACATTATTTTATGGGAAAGAAAACACTCGCAATTATACACTGAGAAAAAAGTATGGTATTTCCTACTATAGCGAATAGTTCCCAGAGGGGACGACTATATAGATAGTCTGTGATAGTATATATTCAATCGATTTAACTATATAATCATAGTTACAACTATAATTTTTGGTCATTGTCGGAACTGTAAAATATAGACCTCCCTCCTGGGAATTATTTACTATGTAAACTTTTCTCAGTGTAGTTGTCAAAACAGAATATATAGTATATATATATATAGTATATAGTAATAGTATATTGTGCAACAAGGGTCGAAAGTGGGCGATTGCGACGAGTGTGCAGTTTGCGGCCCGAGTCGCAATCGCCAATTCGACCCTCGTTCCACTTCATACTTTTTGTCACAAGCGCATGAATCTGCGGTACTTGGAATGGCAGTCGCGCGAGACGAATACTGAAAAGTGAGCTTATGTCCCCAGCTTGGAAAACGTCGAAAGAAAACTCCCAAGGGACGAAAGTGAACGCGCGACTCAAAATCCCGAGGGACGAAAGTGAACGGAATGCGAACTGCGCATGCGCGACTCTGTCGTTTCACCACAGGTTCACGACTGGCAATGTAAAGTGCCGCGATTCATGCACGAGTGACAGAAAACTTTTTCTTCGGGGCAGCGCTGCCTTCGATCTCACACACGACCGCTCTGTCTGTCCCCCGAAGTCATCCTGTATCCTGTCCCGCGAACTTGACTGGGTGACCTTCCTTACAAATTAATTCTCATCTGTATCAAATGTGTAAAATTTACTAAACATTGTTCAGTTTTAGTCAATTCGCATACTAAATATTAACTCGACAACTCCAAATTCTTCGAAATTTGAACCAAATTATATTATGTTATCTCAAATCAAAATAAATTTACTATATTATTAAGTTTTTTTTTTCAAAAATAGTTATTCCTGTTAAATAAATAAATTAATAAATAAATATGCTTTTATCTGATATTTGAAAACTTTTGCTGCTTCCTAAAGATTTGCCGCGAAAGACCGGTAGCATAGCGGTCATAACGGGCGGATCGAGGGGAATAGCCGAGGAGGTTGTGAGAATGCTTATGAAATGCGACATGGAAATAGTTATTGGTAAGACGATTCGCTATTTATTTTTTCATAGATTTTTATTACTTTTTGTCAATTTTTTTGTTTTTCATGAACAAAAAAAAATTCAATTTCACAGCGTGTAGAAATCGAACTGCCGGGGAAAACCTTATCAAGCAAATCAGAGAATCGGGTGTCGAGGATGGAAAAGCGAAAGTGTACCACTTGGATAATTCGAGCTTGGAATCAGTGAGAAAATTTGCCGAGAGTGTTAAGCGCGATTACAAAAAAATCGACGTTCTCATTAATAACGGTGAGTCAGATTATTTTGTCACCTATTACCATCGATCTATACATAGCCGGTTTTTTAAAATGCAAGAATTGCAGAACTGGGCAGTATTTCAAATACATGATGTATTTTACGTATTTTAAATACTCAAATAATTCTTTGGTATTTAAAGTACTTTTTGGGAAAATTAAAAAGTGTCAGATGTAAAAAAAAAATGACATTGAAATTCCATTTACTTTTTCGACGTATTTTACGTACTACTCAAACGAATTACTTATCAATATATTTTAAGTACAAAAAGTATTTTGTATTTTAAATACTTATAGTATTTTGCATTTTAAATACATATGGTATTTTGTGTTTTCACTATTCTTTAGTATTTTGGCCAACTCTGACAAATGCAATGGTTTTTTTTAGCCGGTTTGCTGTTCCCTCCTTGGGGCGAGACGGAAGACGGCTTCGAGCAGCAATGGGGTGTAAATTATTTGTCGCACTTTTTACTGACATCATTACTGATGCCTCTTTTAAAGAACGCCGGTACACCGAATCATTGCGCGAGAGTCCTTAACATTTCGTCGTGCGCTCATGAGTGGGGAATCATCAACTTTGACGATGTCAATTACAAGTACAGGCTCCCTTCGATATCCGTATCTCAAGATTTTTTTAATCATCCAAATATTTAATTAATATTTTTTTGGTCGCAGAGATAAATTCATCACCGGCGCCGCGTACGCTCAGAGCAAACTGGCCGCTGTTATGTTCGCGAAGAGCTTGCAGCAACTTCTCACAGAGAAGAATCTGAACGTGCGTTGTTACGCCGTTCATCCGGGAATCGTTGACACTGATATATTCAAAAACAGTTACTTGAGGAAAATGAAATTGTTCACAGGACTGTTCTTCAAGGTACGGTAACGAAGCATCGAAGATTAATCGCGACGTACAAAGTTTGAGATGAAGCAAGAGGCGCAAATTTCGATCCACCACTTTACAGTCTGCGCACTGAGAAAAAATTACATAGTAAAAGCAACAAGACTGATTTCTCACTATAAAAAATAGTTCCCAGGCGGAACGTTTACATTTTATAGTTACAAAAATGACAAAATATCATGGTTGCAACCATAATTATAGTTTAAATCAATGAAATATACACTATCGGAAAGTATCTATATAGACGCTCCCCCTAGAAACTATTCGCCATAGTAGGAAATACCATCCTTTTTCTCAGTGAGCCCTCGATAGTTAATGTGTAATTCATCCTTTTTAAGGAGGGAGTCACGCTGCGCACTGACTTCGCATAAGTTGGACAACAATAAGAGAAAATTGCAAATACGTCTTGATGGTGTAAAAATCTAAAAAAAAATCATGTATACTAAAGGTACTGAGAAGATTAATTTTGCATAATAATAATTGCAAAATGTTTTTAACAAATTCATCAAAAAATTAATTGGTTACCAAATTACACGGCAATAATACTTTTTTTTATGAAAATGTTTTGTTGCCGGGTAATTTGTTGACCAATTAATTTTTTGATGAATGTGTTAATAACATTTTGCAATTATAATGCAAAATTAATCTTCTCAGTACCTTTAGTATACATGATTTTTTTCAGATTTTTAAACCATCAAGAAGTACTTGCAATTGTCTCTTATTGTTGTCGAACTTATGCGAAGTCAGCACGCAGCGAGACTCCCTCCTTAATATTTTCTTCTCTCAGAGTCCGGTGCAGGGAGCCATTCCCATAGTATACACAGCGGTCAGCAGCGATGTCGAGGACAAAGGTGGAATATACATCAGCAATTGCCGAGAGAGTCCCGTCAACCCTTTGGTCAACGACTCGCCGACCCGCGAGCGTCTCTTTAAGCTCAGCCTTGAGCAAGTCAAGCTCAAAGATTTCTTCGAATATTTGTGAATTTAGTTACACCTATCTTGCACATAACAGAAAGTTTTTTTTCCAGGACAAGGTCAATTTATGTTTGTACTTTGATAAATTATCATTCCTAGGGTCTATATGCAAAATTTAATACAGGGTCTATATGCAAAATTTAATACAGGGTCTATATGCAAAATTTAATATCAGGTTGAATATATTCGATGACAAAATAACCGCGCAAAGTCCACGAGAATTGAGAGTCGTGTTTATCTCGGCTCTTGTATAATTACCGACACACCACGAAATATATTTATGTCATTTTAGAAATATTTTCAATAATCAATAATATTTATAAAATGTATGGAAATAATATTTCAACAAAATACTACCGAAACCTTACAAAAATAAATCCGTGCCATGTGGGCAATGATAATTTTTCTTGTATTTCTTTGATATTTCATCGCAGATGTGTTACTCTTCGATAGATTGTTATGCACGCATCTTTATTTTTTTTTTCTATTGATAACTAAGCTTTCCAAAGAAATTTCATATATGCATCAATGAGTTTATTGCAGCAGTTCGTATCATGATAATCTTATAAAATAATTTAAAAATTAAAAAAAAACAGAATGTACAATCAATAGTCTCGACAATGAGTAATACAATATTTAAAGTGCCTGAGAACACGCGAGAGTTTGGACTCTCCGAATTCCGTACAACTTTTTCGTAGACGAAAAAAGTTTAAACACAAAAACACGGTGATTGTATTACATTACGGTATAAATTTGTAATCGCAGTCTGTCAAACATGAATATTTAACAAAAACAATAAAGAATGTAATAGTATTCTAATGAGCATCGAGTCCCTGTCAGGTAGCGCGTGTGATGAGTCATTGTATGCTAATATGAAGAAGTTACTCAACATGACGACCCAACTGAACAAACATTAATTATCATCTCTTTTTCGAACGTTTTTCGGTCGCCCTGCACTTGCATAAGGAATTACCGGTTGTCGATTACATCATTGTACAAAAATGATGATTACTCGGAGGTAACATCCCACAAAAATTGATATGTTTCAGAGTGTTCTCTTTTTTTCTATTCTTTCGTATTGTTTAGTTTTTGTTTTTCACGATAAAAATGGTCAATGTCTAATTAAGCAAGTGTGTGTGTGTGTCCGTAGTCGTAAATAATGAAACTCGGTAGCGATTAAAAAATTGTGTACGATCTGAAATGCTAGCACCAAGTATTACACGCACACATGCACACACAGCCATACATCGCACACTGATGAACCATCGATCAATGACGCGAGCAATTTTAGCATCAACGAAGGGAAGCGGCAACGACTAAATGCTTCATACGCGATATAAACACGGGCTTGTTTATATCGTGTTTAACCCTTCACGTACGGGATCCTTGTTCAAAGAGGACCTAGAATTTGCCAAGACGCAAACTTCGAACGATTCGAACAAGGTGATGTTCTTAAAAAAAATCTGTAAAAATTTACAGACGTACCTTGCGATGTTGTTTTTTTTTTTTTTTTTTTTTTTTTTTTTATTATATTTTTTTTAAAAATCCCCCGTACTTGAAAGGTTATTATATGTCCTTAAAGATATTTGCGTGAGACTAAATTTCATCAAGTACAACAGCTGCGTTTTGCATCATACGGCGCAATTTCCATAGAGAATAAAATTCCACAAGTGAACAATTTTTTTTTTCCCTAAAGCAGTGCAGCGACAGAGACTTGCCAACGATGAAATTCGATGTCATACAGATATCTTCAGGGTAATTTAAAAATATCCACGAGCACATTTCATTCTAAGACAATCACGACGTTAAATTAAGCGCGCGAATATTCGTTGACATATATCGACGAAATATATGCAAGAATAAAGCGAACGCGACGTAACTATGCTTCCTTTTCGTTTTCTTTTTTCCACCCCGTCGCCAATGAATTTTCTCCAAAGTTCACGCGCGGGCCTCTCGCGCGATATTTTCTTGGTTTTTTTTCTTTTTTAAATCTATACGTTTAACATTTGACAAAGAAAACAAAACTCACTCGAAGACTAGAGTTGGCGTGTTTACTAAAAAAAGACTCAACATTCGCAAATACTAATCGTAATATCTCGTTTCGGTAGAAAAAACGTGAACGCAATAAATTATTCTTTATCTATATTACAAACGTTTGAACGATAAACTAATTGTTTTCTTTTTTTAAAAATAATAACTCAGCGCTTCGTTAGAAAAATTTGAATACCGATAGCAATCGTCGTCTACAAACAACAGCGGAGGCGATTTCATCACGACGCACATATACGTTTCTTAGTAAAAAGTTCGATATTGCAATTTAATTTCGTTGATTAATCCGTAGATCCGAGGTTAGATTTAAATTGACTCGTGATCGATCACTACGCAATCTACTCTACGAACGAAGAAAGAGAAACAGAAAAATTGTACGAGACAAGTTTGTGCTTGCCTAAAAATTTTCTAGTTCGATGACACAAAAAAATTCCTACAGTTCGCGTTATGAAAAATTGAAAAAATCTGTCCCCATCGGAGCTACCTTAATTGTGATTCTCCGTTCCTACCAACAAAAAGTAATGACGCGTTGAGCGCGCGTGAAAAAAAAAAAATCGACCGAAACGAAAGTGATGTACAAATGTAGAACTGGTCGGTTCGTAAATTCACGGTTGCACACGTCGTCGCGGAATGAGATCCAGCTGAGTCACGCGATCGCAAACATTGCGTCAATATCGTAAAATAAATAACGTATAATGAGAGAAACGGCGGTAAATCGTTTCCGCATACCGAAGCTCTGCTCGCGGGGAAAGCTCAACGCGAATTCTCGCATTGTTTTCCTCATCGTCTCTCAAAAGGTAACTGTGGTGTACTAAGCGCTATGCGGTAAATAACAAATAAATCACACAGATCGAGTGATGTGCAAATACTAGTTTTTCGATTACTTGGGAAGAATCTAGAAAACTTTTTTTCTCTTTTTTTATCATCCGTATGTCTCGTGTATGAGACTTTGACGACTCGCACGTGAGCTCGCAGTACGATCGAACAGTCTTTGGACATTGAGATTCTCAACAGTCTACTGCAAGATCACTGGCCACCTTTTGGTTTCTTTTTTGTTTCCTTTCTTACTCCTTCACACACTTTCCTCACGGAGACAGTGAGAGTTTTTAGGTCAGGCGACTGCAGCCGCAATTGTTGTTGTCTCCGATCGACGTTGTCTTTCCATTGATCGTCGTCGCGTTCGTCTCGTACCTTGGCAATTCTTGGCTTCGCGCTTGCTGCGCTCGAAAAAAAACGCGCTTGCGTTACAATCTTGCTTTTTTGGACAAAATCGTTTTATACAGGATTTTCTTTATTTTACCTCCATGAGCTCGGCCGCTATTTCCATAAACAATCTCTCAACGTTTTCCGCCTCTTTCGCAGATGTTTCCAAAAAGTACATTCCATGCTGTTGCGCGAATCCTGAGCCCACATGCGTCGGTATTTCTCGATCTTCTCGATCGATTTTGTTACCTTCAGAGGCAAATATTGGAAGAAAAATTATTATTGAACGGACAGAGACATTTCAGTTAGCGGGAGGTAAAAAAAAATTAAAGAAACACAACTTACCGACTAATATCCTTAGTACATTGTTGCTGGCGTATTCCTCGATCTCTCTCAACCAGTCTGGCAAGCAATCGAAAGTCGGCTGACAAGATATATCGTAAACCAGTATCAAGGCGTGCGCTGATCTGTAGTAACTTTGCGTTATCGATCGGAATCTTTCCTGGCCTGCCGTGTCCCAAATCTGCAGCTGTAAAAATAAAGAAAGTTAAATGTTATAGCATTGATTTTTTTTTTCGATAAAAATTTGTGACCCGAAACCAAAATTCATAAATTTGATTGTCGCATCGATTGCCAATTGCAAAATATTCTGCCATTTTTTTTTTTTTTGTTGTTGTCACATATCTACTCGTGTGATGGAATAAATTTTTCCAGTGACTCTAAAAGAAAGCGCACATATGCATCGACTGTCTCTTCAATATTTATGAGCGCGCTTTGCAGTCTTCGGAAGTCGCATTAGATAACAAAGTGTATGTAACACTTATGCACCTTATGTCGGAAGCTTACTTTGGTTTTCTTTTTAGATTTCTACAGATTGCAATGTTATTTGCAAATGATTATTGGCCAATGTTTATTTGCAAATAATTATTTCCAAATGACTATATGCAAAAATGTTATCACAACATTTTTGGATATCGATCAAAATTTATGCTGATCAACGAAAATTCATAAAATTGATTATCACATTGATTTCCAATGGCAAAATTTTCTGGCAGTATTTATTTTTTTTGCTTATGTCCTCGTTGGACAAAATTTATTTTTCCAGCGACTCCAAAACAAAGCATGCATATGCATCGACTATCTCTTCAATATTTATAAGCGTTCTTTGCAGACTTCGTAAATCACATCAGATAACAAAATTTATGTGACACATGCAATGCGAAGCTTACCTTGATTTTTTCGTTTTCGATTTCTACAGTTTTGATCATAAAATCAACACCAATCGTCGCTCCCTGTCCAGGCGGATAAAGGCCCTGAAATAAATCCATTTTAACAATGAAAATTTCACTCCGCAAATTTCGGCGGTTTGATTGACTGCTCTGCCGAAGAGGACAACACGTCGGATCGGAAAGTTAAATTGCCGTCGAATAAACTCACCTGAGTGAATCTGCGGACGAGACAAGTCTTGCCCACCCCGGCATTGCCGACTACGACGACTTTGAACAGAAACTTGTAATCTTCCATTGCATTTGTTCACTCGAGTGAGACAGTATAGCGGGCGCAAACTTCTCTAGTGCTCCATTTTCGCTGTAAAACGCGATCGAGAGAGAGAACGCGAAAGAGAGAGCGAGAGTGAGCGAGGGAGACTGTCGGGCACGCGATTTTCCCGAACGCTCACCTTGACGGTGCTTCCAAAAAAATATTACGAAACTTCCCCCTCCTCCCTCCCGCTCCGCTCCGAGCTCGCTCGTTAGTATTGTGAAGCAAGAAAAAACGGCACTGACATCATACTATTTTCTTTTTTTTTAATTCGTAACTGGTCACTGACGTTTAAGGATTCACGCGCGATCTATTTTCTCTTTTTGGTCCAATGTCGTTCAGATTCTCCAGTCGCGTGTAACAATCGTTGAAGATTCATCGGGCGTAGGACAAAATTTTTCGCGCAAAGACTCGGTCATCCTGCGTCTGTCAGAGTGACGTTTACGGGAGTTCGAACTCGCTGATGCGTCTTAGACACACCGTTTGTATTACTACTGGCCACTACCGACTGCCGTGACCACAAGCGTCGTGGAGTAGTAGTAGCGGAGCCTGGTGGTGGTGGGCGAGATATGATGTGCACATGGTGGAGTATCATTTGCGTCAAACTTGTTTAGCCGAAACTCATTTTCGACGAAAAGTAACTAGGTTCGAAAAAGATCGCGTATCCGAATCTTACATACGATAGATGGCATGGTAAGGCTGCTTTGCACCGAATGTAGGTATTTGGGGCTTTCCATCTGTCGTGGAAATTTATTTATTTATTTATTTATTTATGTATTCATTCATTTACTTGTTTATTTATTTTTGTAACACATGCACAAAAAGTCCCGCTTTTAAAGCTATAAAGCGTGGCGAAATTGGCACTTTCTAGTAAGGGATACGAGAAAAATGCTGTAATAGTACATTACGATACTAGTGCGAAAAAACTTTTCTTACGAGTGTCGGTTTGCAATCACACGATAACTCGGAAAACGTTAAAAAACGTTCTTCGCACGGATATCGCACAAAATTTTCACCGAGTGATATAAAGTACTATTGTTTACCTTTTATTCTACATATAACAGATTTCTGCGTTACCAGTTTGCGATTGTGCTTCTCATGATATCAGCTGTGGCTCGAAACGTCAAAATATGTTCTCCTCGCGTCGTTCGTCTCACTTTCTTTTTTGGTTTTCCTGAATAATTCGCCAAAATCCCGCGGGGGAAGCGGGCGCGTGCGCGTCGACAATTCTGCCGGTCATTGTTAATAAACATGGCAGCCCTCGCGGTACCGAAGGACGTTAGCACATTTTTGAGTCAAAAACAAAACGTTCCGGACAAGGAATTAGCCGCGGAATGGGTGCAATTGGAGGAGCTTTACAACAAGAAGTAATATGAACGATGAAACACATTAAAAAAAATATCGGTGACGTATAAGTGTAAAAAGAATGATAGTCTTTACGGAACGTCTCTCTGGTGACTTGCAGGCTCTGGCATCAACTCACGCTTAAATTGGAAGTTTTCGTTAAACATCCGGCACTCCAGAAGGGCGATAATTTGGTACAATTGTACAAGAACTTTTTGTCAACATTCGAGAGCAAGTAAGAACATAGCGAAAAAAAAATTCGCTACGCGGCCAACATAACCCAATTTTTCATCTCCTCCAGTTTATGATAAAAATGTTTTCTTTTTCTTTCAGGATCAATCCCCTGTCGTTAGTGGAGATACTGGCGCACGTTATACAGCAGTTTCAGGACAAGCAGGAGGCAATAACATTTTTGGAAAAAACCGAGCCTAAAGTTACCAGTAACAATGAAGCCGTGGCTTTGTGCAAGGTCCTCGCGGGACAAATTCTTCTCGACAAACTCAATGATCAGGACAAGACGAAAAAGATCATTGACGATGTCGAAGTCATGCTTGACAATGCCGATGGAATCACGACGGTCCATGGAAGATTCTATCTTCTCGCGAGCCGGCTGTATCGCCTGCAGGGCAAACACGCCGAATACTATCGAACTGCCCTGAGGTGAGTCGAGGACACATAATCATGGAAATTTTTGGGATTTTTAAAATATTGGTGGACATCTGGGAAAAGTATGCATATTTTGTTAGCTGTTCAGGAAAAATTGGGGCCAAAAAAAATTTCATTCTTCCTTGCAATCCCGGAAAATTGTGGAAACGTTAAGGAATTTGTAAATATTCTGGGAAACCAGTGGGAAAGTGTGGAGAGTTTTTTTAACTGATCAGGAAAAATTATGCCTGTGCAGAAAAAAAGCAGAAAAACATAGCATCATCCAATAGGAACAAGCAAAAAAAAAAAAATTATTCAAATTATGCATGTTTATTTATTAATTTATTAATTTATTCATGTATTCGACGCGAACAACCTCTATTTATTTTTGTCGTAAGATAATATAATTAGTAGTCTACAATTAGCATTCCAGATTTCCATTATTGGGTGTTCCACCACTCGGACCGGTCCGCGCTATGCACCACAGTTCATTCCATTGCACGCAGCTTTTCACAATTTTTTCGCATCTCAGACATAGTGCAGGGTTTGTGCACATTCAACGGTAGATCGGCACTCTTTTGCCCTCTTGAACTCTCACAGAGTTCCTGATAAATCAAAATAATGTTGTAGATAATGTTCCTGATAAGTCAAAGTAAATAGTTTAAAATAGAAGTACATTTGCATAGAAAAATGCAGCCATGGCTGAAGTCACCTAATTTACTACACCGTTTACACCGTTTGTAGCAAATATCGTGTTGTCACGATTGATTGAACTTTATTACTTCCGTGCACAGATACCTGGGGTGCATCGAACTGGACACTCTGACGAAGCAGGAACAAGAGCAGCATGCCTTCTTCCTGGGTCTGGCCGCGCTTCTCGGCGAGGGTGTTTACAACCTCGGGGAGTTGCTGGCACATCCGGTACTTCAGTCTCTCAAGGGCACGACGAATTCGTGGCTGGTCGAGCTCCTGCAAGCCTTCAACAGTGGCGACATCGCCGCTTTGGAAAAGCTCAAACCGCAGTGGAGCAAAGTAGCCGATCTTGCTGCCCAGGAGCTTAAGCTCAGACAAAAAATATCGCTCTTGTGTCTCATGGAGATGACGTTCAAGAGGCAAGCCAATAATCGGTGCGTGATTTGTCATTTTTTATTTGTACAATAAACCAACAAATGTCTTCTTTTCGTTGTTAATTGCGACCTTTTTTTCGTACAGCCAACTGAGTTTCACGGAGATTTCACACGAGACTAGATTGCCAATCGGCGAAGTGGAACTTTTGGTAATGAAGGCTCTGGCCCAAGGTCTCGTTCGCGGTGCGATAGATCAAGTAGCGGGAACGGTTAATATGACCTGGGTACAACCTCGGGTTCTCGACCGCACGCAGATCGCCGGTATGGTTCAACAGCTCGACGGCTGGTGCAAGGACGTTAACACGATGGAACACCTTCTGGAATCGCGAGCCTCGGAAATTCTGACTCTCTAAATACGATTATCGAGCGGAAGCGGTGAACCGATTCTCGTCGGCTTGTGTGTATAAGTTGCATTTTTTTTTAACGGTAAACCATGTGTAAACTGGCTTCTTTCAAGATCGCCGTTTGTACGATGAACTCTGAGATAGATTCGATGCCGCAAACACGAGTATTTGCCGATGTATCGGGATAAGTCTGATCATCGATAATAAAAAAAAAAGTTAACAAGAAAACGATCTTGTAAACTCATGAGATTTCAACGTTTAATAAACTTTTTAAGGTCCTCGAAAACTTCGTCATGTTTTATTTAGATCGTAAACGTAGTATACAACCATTTTCCTATAACAACCGGTTTAAAAATCGCAGTTTTCAAACCGGAAGTGACGTTTTCCCTGCGACGTCACTTCTAGTTTTTAAATCTCAGATCTTTGAGCTTTTCGAAGCTCGAAAATCGTTTGGATTTGTTGATAAATTTTGTTTGATGCTATTTAAAGCTGATCGCCGCTGTTAGCTGCAACTTGCAGCTAATATCGAAACGCGCCGAAAATTGTGGCGCCTCCGACAAATCTGCATTCTGCGCATTCTCAGATGACATCTTTTTACCGCGCGTTTCTGTCAATCGATCAGGTGACGAACGTCACAACATCTTATACAGGTTATACAGGTTATATACGAAACAAGAATTCAATGATGTGCTAATGATGATTCATACGCTCATCGAGACACAACTGTCGAAAAGACCGAGCGATTGATGGTCTCCAACGGAGAGGACAAAGGCTGCGCCCGAACATCGAGATAGGAGCGGCCCCACGGTACTAATTTTTATCCCGTCCGATCCGATCCGATCGTTAATCACTGACACAACAATGCAAAGCACCGTTTCACCGTCGTTCATGTAATTAAATTGTTTAAATGTTCTTTTTTGTTTTTTTTAAATCGAAACAACGGACGCAGTTCAAGCCGTCGATATGCACAAATTTTTGGCATTCGCGTTGACCCTCTTGGTCGCTGGAGTCAATGGAATATCTTTAGAAGCGCTTCCAGCCTTGTATCCGATAGTCATACCGGCGGACTACAATAAGCTCTACCCAGAAGCGATAAACTCTTCCGTCGAATATGTTTTTCTCTACAGCGTGAGTTTCGTTGCCAAAAAAGGAACGCAGAAATTATTTCCGGTTGTCTGATAATTTATGTTTTTTCCCACGCCGCAGGAAAGCTCGGCGGCCGGCGCAAGGATCACGGTGCACAGCAACGCGACCGAGGATGAACCACTCATCGCGGTCGTACGCCAGAGAAGCGGAATACTCTCGTGGCAAATTCCTTTCATAGTCCAGAGCGGCCGAACGGACATTCCTCAGTACAATTCCATCAGTCGAACTTTGTGCTCCGTAAAGGGCAAAGAGAGAAACGGCACTGACGAAGATTTTATCACCGTCAGTATTTCCACCGGCAGCCGTGCCAATATTTCGTTTCAGTTGATAATAACGGAGGAAGACTTCAATATTAGGTACAGCACAGAAAGAAGTTGTTCAAGCAGATTAAAAATCATCTGAAGAATTTTTTTTATTCTTTTTTTTTTCAGCACATAGCTCAAAGTAGTTCATTGTATATACGGTAGAACCTCGATTATCCAAATGAATTGGGATGGAGCTCGTTCGGA
This sequence comes from Ichneumoninae sp. B BG-2022a, assembly GCA_030522725.1. Taxonomy (NCBI): domain Eukaryota; kingdom Metazoa; phylum Arthropoda; class Insecta; order Hymenoptera; family Ichneumonidae; species Ichneumoninae sp. B BG-2022a. The sequence goes on from JAPYZD010000832.1 coordinate 14,730, forward strand.
GTAACGAAAATTCGGACAACAGAACTGCGAAGATGTGTTAAACGACATAGCGCGATACACATAAACAAAATGATAGTATGCTTATATTTTTAATTATTACATTTGAGGCGTTCTTTATCGACTGGGCCACTTTTTTCGGTCGACTTCTCAGATGTTTTTTAAAATTTGCCTGTTTGTAATACCACTTGTGAGGTGCTTCTGTAATCTTTTTTAGATTTTTAAACTGTGCCCTTCACGATTTACGTTTTTTAAAGAATCCGTCAGTTTCTTTTGTATCAAACGAAACCTGTTTTTATTATTACTATAAAGTGCCTTCGATGTCGGTAACCGGGACAGTGGCGAAAACTGCGCCGTTCACCTTAGTAGAAACTTTATCCGAACGGGCGAGCGTTCGGATAATGGGTATTCGGAAAAATCGAGGTTCTACTATAGCAGTACCGGAAAAGTCCTTCAAAAGTCCTGGAAATATTTATGATTTTTTTTTTGTCAAGTTTGAAATCTTGATTTTTTTTGTTCGATTTTCGTTTATTTCTCTGCACCATTAGCGTTCTTTTAATTTTTATTATCGATTTTTTTTTTGCAAAGGGTTATTACTCTTATATAATTGTTACTGTTGAGCGATGCTTTCGACCAATCGAGAAGAATGATAGTTGAAATGTATATTTTCAGAACAGGCGAGGCTAAGAACGTGACCATATCACCTGCGGAGCCGGTATATTACGGTTACAATTTTACTGGCCAAACGGAAAGTTCCTCGGTGCTCGTGCAAGTTGAATCGGACTCGGACATATGCATGACGGTGTCGATACAAGATACAACGGTAAGTTCATCGTTTATTCGCCTTTTTGCAATCCATTGAATGCGTTTCAACAATTCGCACATTTTTTCTGCAGTGTCCGGTATTCGATTTGGAGAGAAACGTCCAGTACTCCGGTTATTGGCAAACCGTGAGTCGGCAAGGAGGCATAACGATACCTGTAAGCAGCCCTCGTGTTTGCTCCAACAGGGGACAATGGGCCCCTTTTTATTCACTCACACACATACACTTTAAAAAAGTGTGTTACTTCTTCAAATAACTTTCGCAATTTGTTAAATTTGGACATCAAAATTTAACAGAATATTCTTGAAACTATAAATGATTCGGAAAAAAAATGAAATTTATTGTGGCATAAGACGTTAAGAGCATGTGCAATACCGCGGTCGGTAATAAAAACTGTAATTAACTTATCTCGCGGATTTTCGCATGTACGGTCAAAAGAAAAGTCTCGTCGAAAGCCGAGATAATATCCGCTTCCGATGAGACTTTTCTTTTGACCGTACATGCGAGAACCAGTGAAAAAAGTTGATTACAGTTTTTGATACCGACTGAGCCCGGCATCGTCTTAAGGTGCCGTGCAACCGGCATGAGTGCGAGACAGATGGCTGCAATTTCGCAACCCAAAAATCTCCCAAGCCGTTTATTTCTTGGGAAAATGATGAGAATAGTGAACTGCATAATTACTGCGCATTGTTTACCGTTCTCGTATTTTTCCCTAAGAATTAACCGTGTCAGAGAATTTTAGATTGCAGTTTTTGTTACCGACCGAGGAGTTTCACTTCACCTTAAGGATTTGAGACTCGGAATACGGAGTGTCGTTGCTATTTGAAAGTAGTCGTGGTCTCCGCTGCATTGATATTGATCGATAATTTATTTGTATACATTTTTTTTTCAGAGAGAAGTTTATCCTCGCGGTTTCTTCGTAGTTCTCGTCGTCAAAGGTGACGATGCCGATTGCGGTGACGCCGTCGCGGGCGTGAATCCTTTGCGTAGAAAATTTGTAAATTTACTCATAGAGCCCAGTATAAGCAAGGAGGATTTTATTACCGCATCCGCGACAGCCCTCTCGGTCGGTGTTGCATTTTGTGCGTTTTACATAATCGGCGTTGTCGCGCACAATGCTAGAAAGGGCAGAAAATTGAGAGAACAATTGCTGAGCGATCAACAGGAGATAACCGACGAGCCGGTCTATCTGCAGAGTCCGTCGATCGTCGAGGAGGTCGGTACGATTTGTCTCAGAGTATTTAAGATTCCTCGGCTCGGCGCAACAAAATTTTCTCATTTTTCGATTTTTCTTCTTTTCCACAGGCCGGCCCTAGTCAATGGACATCTGTCGAAGAGGACTCGTCGCTGGACGAGGACGACATCGATCTGATGGAAGACGCGCTCTCCGACAAGGAGATAATTCGAACGAAACGCGTTCTATCGGTGTCCGATCTCGCTCGAAAGGAACCAAAGATACTTCGTCACAAGTCCCGTCTGTATTTGTATTACTTGACGACTATCGCTGTTTTTTACGCGCTACCCGTCATACAATTGGTCATCACCTATCAGAACGTTGTTCACGTAACGGGAAATCAGGATCTTTGCTACTACAATTTTCTGTGCGCCCATCCGTTGGGCTTGCTTTCGGACTTCAATCATGTCTTCTCGAACTTCGGTTACATTCTTCTCGGTCTGCTGTTCATATTTCTGACTTACACGAGGGAACAGGCGGACGTCGACCACGCGGAGAAGAAAAAGAGCTTCGGTATTCCTCAGCACTACGGTCTCTTCTACGCTATGGGCACCGCTCTCATGATGGAGGGGTTGCTCTCCGGAAGCTACCACGTTTGTCCGAATCATAGCAACTTTCAATTCGGTAAAGTACAAAAAAAAAGAAAAAATACATTACGATACTAGTGCAAAAAAATACTTTTCCGACCAGTGTGAGTTTGCAGCCCGCGCCGACGGCGAGTGTTGCAATCACACGAATTGAGAAAACGTTTTTCGCACGAGTATCGTACAAATTTTTATTTCACAAAGTGTGAAAATAAGATTTTTACGCACGGGAAACGTGCGCAAAATCGGAATTTTCCCACCGAGTGAAATAAATGATTCTTGACGGTCTTTCATGGAGCGCTATCCGTTACTCGAGACTCACGTTTTATTCTATTTTCAGATACGAGTTTCATGTACATAATATCTGTGCTCTGTATGGTGAAGATTTATCAGACTCGCCATCCAGACATCAACGCTCGAGCTTCGTTCACTTTTGGCGTACTGTCGCTTATCATTTTTCTCGGTATGGTGGGAGTGCTGAACGGCTCGAAGGGCTTTTGGATCATCTTCACAATGGTGCATCTAATCGTCTGCGTGGCATTGACCGCACAGATTTACTACATGGGACGGTGGAAATTGAACCGGGGTATGATCCGTCGCGTTCTCATGGTAGGATATTAATTTCTATGCCGAACGGTCACACTATCTTCGCTTTTTTCGAAGTATTTTACGTGTATTCTCGTTATTGTTATCGAGACGCTCAAACACGACGCGAGGACTGGCCCGTTCAACGTCCTGAGACCTCTCTACGGCGGAAGACTGCTGCTCCTTCTCGTAGCGAACTTTTGCAACATTGCACTCGCCGTGTACGGCAACATGCATCATGACAAAGATTTTGCAACTTTTTTGCTAGCCGTACTCATGTCCAATTTGATTCTCTACACGTTCTTCTACATAGTCATGAAGGTACTGCGAATTGTTAAATTTAACATAAATTGAAAAAAAAAATTGACTTGCGGGCTGCGAAAGAAAAAAAAATGTTTGTTTCAATTCTACTTTCCATTCTTACAATTCCATATTATATAAAACAACGACGACGAGACTGTCAAGGCGAGATGTCGTCGTTTCGATCTCGTATGGAATTGTAAGAATTGACAGTAGAATTGAAATAACATTTTTTTTTCTTTGGTTGCAAGCAAATTTTAAGTGAGCCATTGATATTTTTGGGTTTTCAACTAACGAATGACTATTTACATTCAGCTTTGCCACCGAGAGAAAATTCTCTTCGAGCCTTTCTGCTACATCGTTCTCTCGTTCGTGACATGGGGCGGTGCTCTGTACTTCTTCATAAACAAATCTGTCTCGTGGGCGAAGACTCCGGCGCAGTCTCGACTGTACAACAAACCTTGCGCCTTGCTGAACTTCTTCGATTCCCATGACATATGGCATTTTCTCTCAGCCCTGGCGATGTTCTTCTCGTTCATGGTGCTACTTACCCTGGACGACGATTTGGAGGACACGCATCGCAGTCTCATACCAGTCTTCTAGCTCGAAGATTGGCCGTTCCTCGAAGCTTGTCTATGGTACGTCGAAGAAAAACTAAAAACAAAAATCAAATAAAATAGAAGGTTGTATATATCTTTTTTTTAATATATTTTTTCACGGCAGTGTAATTATGATCCATAATCCTCTACACTCACTACATCGTCTCTCGTCCATAGTGCAAATTACATTCTATAATTCACTCAGTTTCAATGTACAAAAAGGAAAAACAAAAACCAAACTAAAAGAAAAACTAACTCTTTAACATGCACGAGAACGTTCGTTTCAATTTTTTTCTTCATTATTCTTTCACTCTACCTTTCTCTCTTCTCTTTAAAAATAAATATATATAATCTCTGTGTATTTACCCGGGGTTTCATTTTCTTTTTCGCGAATTGCATGATTTTTTTTCTTCCCGACACGCGCTTACGCAACGCACAAGTTGCGTCTCGCGTGTCTCGTACTCGCTTAATAATTGTTTTTGTTATTGACATTATCACTGCCAAAGCTTGCGATATATACACAATATATATAAACACCCGTGCGGTTTCCGCGAGCCTACGCGGATAATTCACAATTGCCGACGACGATACTCGAAACCCGTTCGTGTTCGCTATCAACAGAGAATGATAATTAAAGCGCTTTCCGAAACAGACAAACGCAATTTCTGCATCTCTATTTTTCTTTTTTTTTTCATAAATTCGCCGGCATCATTCGTGTAGTATCTAAACTGTACAATTGATTAATGTCTAAAGTCGTTTGTTTTTTTACGTGTATCAAAGTTTGTGTGCCGAACTCGCGCGCGGACAACATCCGAGGGATGGAAGTTATACGAAGATTGAGAAATAAAGAGAGAGCAAGATTACGACGATGCGCTGGAGTCGTTGTGTGGCTCTTGACCCGACGCCTCCAATTGGGCGAGCGTGCGCTGAAGCTCGGCCCGTTCGGACGGGTGAAGTCTGTGGGCCATCTCGAGAACGGCGTCGAGTCTGACTTCGGGACAAGCCTCGAGAACTTCCTTTATCTTGGTCACAACGGCGTCTCGTCTGACGCAATTGATGTTGCGAGCCACGACGCTGTTCTCGCTGTCGCGCTGGGCGACTAGCCAGTTGACAATGCTCTCGTCCTGGTCCCACAGATAAGATTCCGTTGCGCCCTTATCCTCGACGAACCAGCGTCTCAGCATGGCGTCGACCTGTCCCTCGCCGGTCGTCGGCTGGGTCGTCAATATATCACGCCTTATCTCCTCTTCCAGAAGACGACGACGCAAGCGCCAGTACAAGAGTCTTCGGGATCTTCGCCATGGCACGATCTCCTGTATGGTGTTCTTCTCCAACATCCGCTCGGGAGTGTCGTGAAGATCGGCGAAGTGGACGGCGACTTGGTGATACATCGGCTCTAGGACACCTTCGCGCGTGCGAATCATCGCCTCGTGATTTGCGCGTTCCTCCGCCGACATCGAAGTTGACATTTTTTCCTGTGATTGAATATCGATAGACTGATCAATAATGTTTGTATAAAGAGAGAATTTTAGATTTTTTTTCTTGGTTGTTGTAAGACGGGACTGCTTTCACACGGCGTGTTTTACGAGATTAAATATATATAATGCGTGAAGTTTACCTTTAAACTTTGTATCACTGGATCGACCCGGTGCATTGTTTTTATGATGTCCTTGAGACGGAACTTTATCTCGACGGTACCCTCCGGCTCGAGGACGCCGCCTCTGCTCGTCGGGTCGGCGAACAACTCCATGTGACGGGGATTTATCGACGGATCGACCACCGCCCACGCCCCGCCTCGCAGCTCACCGTTCGGCGGAATGTACACGAGCACCGGCCTCGTGTATTCTGTCAGTCCGTCGACGATGTAAGCACCGAATTTGATTATTTGCTCGTACATATCTGAAACAAAAGTAAGAAGTTCTTGACAATTCTTCACTTCACATTTTCCGCGAGATAAAAAAAATTAAAATCAGCATTCTTATAGCGCGTGAAAGAAGAAAAAAGCTGCAAAGAAATTCACACATGGCTTCCTTATTTCTTATAATTCTCCACACAGCTTTCTCCATGATAACGATCTTTGGCTTCCTCGTGGAGGAAGTTATGGGCGAAATTGTAAGAAATGAGAAAACCATGTGGAAATTACTTCGCAGCTTTTTTTTTGTACCATTAACAAACTTCTATATCTCCTAAAAATTGAAACTATCGAAAGTCACTGCAAAATTTTATTATAGAAAATCCCTAATAAAAATTTGCTACGTTCGCAAGAAAAACAAAAAAAAAAAAACTGTGACCCCATTACACTAATTAATGCCAAATAATAAAAACCAATCAACTTTACTCCTAAACTCGTATCCTACATTAAATACGAGGAAGCAAAACCCTCCCTACCTTTCATCCCACCGGAGAATCCTCGCCAGTTGGCGAATATGAAAAGCGGGAGTTCCTCCTTGTTGAAGTCCTTGATAGCCTGAGCGGTTTTGTAGGCGCTGTCTGGGAACCAGACTTGTCCGGCTTGCGACACAGTCTTGGCCTCCGAGTCCAGATTCGCCGGATCAGCGGGCAGATGAAGTTCGACGGTTCTCGTCTCCACGGCAATGACACCGCAGGGTATGCCGCCGAGTCTGGCCCTGCCGGCGACGACGGTTTGCGCCCAGGGTCTCATTATCTCCTCGAAGGATCCACGATCGAAGAATCCCGTTTCCCATATAGCCGCGTCGCCGGGCAAGAATCTTCCCTCCAGCATCCACCGCGGATCATACGGAGTCTTCGTCGGCAGATAACCGATTTCTCGATCGACGGGATCGATGGACGGAATGATCGGCAACAGCGCTCCCTTGGCTTTCGGCATGTAACTCAACCACTTCAAAACAGTGGCGATACCGTCGAGGTCCCTGGGCTCGGTGACGTGAGAAATTCCGTTGTTGTGCATTATCTGAATTCCCCCGAGTTGATTGTTGCTCGCGTAAACTTCGCGTCCCAGAACGGTGTTCAGGGCTTTGTAGCCAGTGAGGATGATGTGCGAATTTTCTATCTGTATAACGCGCTGTCCCAGCCTCACGAGATAAGAGCCGATTCCAATCGCCCGACAGGACACGATCGATATGGTTATCACGTCCTCGTAAGCCCTGGAAGTTTCGCCCGCCGTCATACCGGCGTACTTGAGATTCTCGACTCCGAAGCCGTCCTCCTTGCCGATGATGTCGGTTATCCTGTAACGCGACTCGCCGCCGTCCTGAATGAGGCAGGCCTTGACCGAGTTCAGCGACGCCAGCCGAGCGTAGTCGTCCGGCGAGAGGTAGATATACTTGAAGCCCTTCTCGGGCTCGTTCTCGTCCTCCCAAGCGATCCTGAAGACCGCCTTGACCTCCTCTGCCAGGCCGATGCGAGCGCCGGAGTTCGCCGAGAAATATATTCGCGGAATATTGAGGAGTCTCGCGCGTTCCGAGGCTTTGCAGAAAACCAGATCCTCCTTGGGACTGAAGGATCCGATGAGATGTGTGAGATCGTTCGCTATAAGAATAATGTCCCTTCCAGCGGGATATTCGGGAGTGTAGAGACTCAATCTCCAGGCGACCATCCCGACGTCGTTCTCTCCGGGCAGTCTCTTCTGCTCGACGAGATTGTCGCCGTCGAGCACGAGCTCGACGCTGTCGAGCACCGGGCTCGGTATGGTCGTGTTCTCCGTGCCGGGTCTCTCCTCGCAGTGTTTCGCCCACAATTTCTCAATCTGCTGACGGAACATGTCGGGAAGATCGTACACGTAAGTCGTACCGGCGCTCTGCGCCTGGAATCTCTTGGCTTGAAGATAATCTTTGGTGAGGTAGGGCGTTGAGATCGGAAGACCGTGCATGGGTCCGGGTCGCCAGTTGGGATTGGTCGCCGCGGTCGCCGAGCCGTAGGACTCGAAGCGTATCACGCCGCCCTTCTGATCGGTGGCCTCGCTGTAGAGGTGAAGATCGATGCTGTAGCCGCTGTCGTTCGATATGCAGAGACGAACGTTCGAGGTCGGTTTTCCCGGGGCCGGACGTATCGTCATCTTGATCTCGGCCTGGCGAACGCGAAGCTTCCAGAGCCTCGGACCGTAACGGAGAACCATGTTCGTGACGCTCTCCTCGATCTTCGCCGGGTCCATTATTACGGTCGGCACGAAGTTCAGGTATATGTGGTTGCAGTCGGTGCGCTTCGCGAGGGGATGAGAGAAAGCCACCTCGAGCTCGTCCATCGCCTCGAGGAGAACCCTCTCGCCCTCGTTGTGAAGATAATCGAAGCTCGCCTCCTTCGTCACGAGATCGGAGTGGCGTATTATCGAGCGTATGAAGAAACGATAGTCGGTGACCTGCTGGCCCTTGGCGACCTTCGCTTTGCCGAGATAGAGATGCATCTTCTGGTTGGATATCGGCAGAGCCTCGAGGTCGTAGGTGCGCATTCTGTTGAGCTCGAGCTGGAAGGCGCAGCCGGGCTCGAGGTGACGATAAATCCTGTCCTCGACGAAGCCGTCGCGCTGACGGAAGGTGAAGAATTTCGGGAACTGTCGTCTCTTGAGGGCTCCGAAGGTGACTCTCCTTATGCCTCGCGATATGAGCTCCTCCTTGCTGGTGGCGCACCAGTCGCCGAAGAGCCTCGCCATCGTCGCGTCGTCCTGGTTGCCGTTGTCCTGAACCGCTATGCTGAGGATGTGAACGGGCTCGACCGGACGATCGCCCTTCTCGATCGGTCCGGTGACCTCGGCGGTGCTGAAGGAAACGTTTATCGACGTACTGTGACGAGACTCGCTGCCGGCGGCGTCGACGGCCTCGAGGACCTTGGCCGAGAGCGACGTCGGTGACGAGAGATCCTCGAGGAGATCCAACACCTCGTCGCTGTACTGGGAGAACTGGTCGAGATCCTGGAAAGCTGCCATGGCTCCTGTTCGGTGATTGACCAACGAGAGATTCTGACGATTGGGATGGTTGGTCGGTAGCATGAATTGAAAGTGGACCAAAGGAATCTCGCCGGAGAGCTCGAGATGCTGGAGGCAAGTGAGCTCGTAGCTTATGTAAGCGCGACGAACGTAAACCTCGAGTGCGGCGTTGCAGACAGCTCGGTTGGAGTGATAGAAGAAATCGTGCAGTATATCGAATATCGACGTCTCCGAGAGTATGAGCTTCTGGAGATTCTCCGGATGAAAGTCGTGGCCGTACATGTCGACGGCTGAGAGGAAGATCGACTCCATCTGGTTGTGCCTTAGTTCGTAGGCGGGTTGGTGAGCGGCGATGAGAACCTGCCTGGCTCTGAGGGCGACTCTGCTGTGCTCCGTTCGATTGAGGCTCGTAAGCTCCGTCAGGGTCGTGGCGAGCTCGTCGGTCAGACCCGGTTCGTTCGACCAGAGGTGATCTATGAGCATCGTCACGAGGACGTTCTTCTTGGTGACGTGATTGTGACTGAATATCGTCGCGGTCACCATCGCCATGTCGTCCTTATAACGAGCTATGAGAGCGGAGACGCACTTGTCGTAGTGACCTTGCTGAAACTGGCTCTCGACAGTGTAGTATTGCCTCAGAAGCTCGTGAACGGCGGTCTTCATTCTTCCCCTTATACCGTTGCGATATCTCTGTACCAGCTGCACGATGGCCTGCGTCGTCAGGAAGAAGACGTCCCTCTCGGCTCTCTTGGACAAGGTCGCCGCGTGACCGTCGATCACCGCTGCGATCTGCTGACTCGGAAATTGCGCCAGTACCGATGTTATGTTTCTCTCGTAGAGGGTCATGAGCTTTCTTATCTTCTTCTCCACGGATATGGGAATTCGGCCCGATATCGTCGCTATCACTTCCTGGAGCTCGAGCAACGGAAGACTCGGATCGCGGAGCGAGCACATGAATACCTCGATGAGCTCCCGCAGACGAGGCAGATGGTAGGGATCGGGCAGGCAGTAACCGGCGAGTGTGTTCTCCAGCGCGCTTCGGTACTTGGCGTGAAGATGATTGAGCTTTTCCGGTATGACCGGCGCGGCGGCGACGGGGAACTGACCGGTGTACTCTTGGGCCTTGGTAACGAGAGTCGGATCGTCGAGCTCGAGATGCGCTATGAGCGTGCCCGCGTCGAGAACCGCGCCTGGCCGTTTGACGTAAAAAACGCTACCGGCCTCGGGTGCCGTTACGGTCATTACCATCTTCATTACCTCGATCTCCGCGTAGGCCTGCCCGGCGTCGACGTGTCCACCGTCCTCGACCGTGAAGCTTATGAGCTTTCCGGCCGACGGCGAACGAAGCAAGGAGGGATCGTTGTCCTTATCGAACACGCAGGTCTGATTGCCGATCACTATGCGATAGCGATCGACCTCCTCCCTCATGTAAGTCGTGAAACTACCGCCGTCGAGGGAGACCAACATTCCACCGTCCGAGAGACGATGAATGTCCACCTCCTTGTAGGAACCGTTCATGACGAGGAAGTAACAGTTTGGTCCTGATTTGGCAGCTTGAACTTTGTACTTGAAACCGTCGTTTATGAGCTCGACGTCGACGACGTTGTTGAGATCGTTGCTGGCTTGTATCTGTCCCTTGTCGAGGGCCGTCTGAAAGCCGGTGAAGGCGGCCGTTATTGTGCGATCGGCTATGTGAAGAGCGCCGCAGATGACCGCCAGCAGGACATCCGGCTTGTCGCTCCGAACACGCTCGGCGATCAGAAGATCGAGCCAGGCGGTGTCGATGTTGTTCGTCAGGAAACACTCGGTCTCCAGCAGAGTGATCAGGTACTCGACCGTCGTTCGGAAATCTCCTCTTATGCTCAATTCCTTCAGCGCCACGACCAGATTCTCACGCGCCTGATTGCGGTCCTCGCCCCACGAGAAACAGTGACCGAACTGCGAGTCCGCGAACTCGTGAAGTCCGCCCGAAGCGCCGACCGAGAAGTAACCCCATACGTTCTTCGAGGAACGGAAATTCAGTTCCTGCACCGTGCCGGAACTCGGCTTGAAACCCTCGTCGGGATTTTCGCTCGTTATTCTCGCCGCTATCACGTGACCCCAGGGCTGGGGCTTGTGTCGGGGCTGATCGAAGTCTATCGCGCTGTCGCCCCACGGACTCTCGCCGTAGAGAAGACGTATGTCCTTTATGTGATGAAGCGGCAGACCCATCGCTATCTGCAACTGCGCCGCTGGCAAATTCACGTCCGAGACCATCTCCGTGCAAGGATGCTCCACTTGAAGACGCGGATTCAGTTCGAGAAAGTAGTAACGTCCAGCCGTGTCGTAGAGATACTCGACCGTACCGGCGCTCACGTAACCGACCATCTTCGCCAGCCTCACCGCCGCTCTCTCCATCTCCTCGAAGACTTCCGGTTTAGCTATGACGGCCGGCGCTTCCTCGATGATTTTCTGATGACGCCGCTGTATAGAACAGTCGCGGCCGAACAGCGATATGGCGTTGCCGTAATTGTCCGCCAACAGTTGGACCTCCAAGTGACGGGCGCATTTCGCCAGCTTCATTATGAATATCGGCGAGCCTGGAATTTCCGTTTGCACCTGACGAAAGAGCGTCGGAAGCTCCTCCGAATTTTCGACTTTGCGGATACCCTTGCCACCGCCGCCCTCGCTGGCTTTCACCATTATCGGAAAGCCTATCTTGTTCGCGGCGGCGAGACACTCCTCGGCCGTCGATACGCAACCCTTCTTGAATAATTCCGATGATATCTTTATCTTCTTGCCGCTGTAGTGCGCCTTCAGGTCCGAACCCGACCAGGGCAGCGTCGGCACGTCCGCGGTCTGCGCCACTATGCTCGACGCTATCTTGTCACCGAGGGCCCACATCGCTCTCTCGGACGGTCCTGTTTAAAGATTTAATCATTATTGCAATATTTACACAGCTTAAGGAGGGAGTGTCGCTGCGCGCTAACTTCGCATAAGTACGACAACAATGATTCGTTTACTTGAATCATTTTTTTGAAATGTCAGAGAATTTGAAAAATCAATGGAGTGCCACGATTTTCCCCACGGGCGTCACATATATAACACAATAAATTTATAAACGAATAAATAAAATGAGAATATTCACTGAAAAATTGAATTTTGATCGTCTATCAGTTGCCTACCGATAAATGAAATGTCCTTTTTGTGCAAAAGTTCCGGTAGTTTCGGGTTCTCGGAGGCGTGACCCCATCCTGCCCAGACGGCCTGGACCTGTGTACGCATAGCTATGTCGACGATGAGCTCGACGTTCGCGTAATTGTTGTTGTTCGATCCGCCGGGCACCGGAACATACTGATCTGCCATCTTTATGTACTCGGCATTCGCTTTGAGATCCTCCGGCGTTACCATCACGACGAACCTCACCGCTCTCTCGTTCTTGAACATCTCGTACGACCATCTTCTTATCGAACGCATACATTTTACAGCGGCGATTCCGTTGTTGGCAATGAGAATCTGAAAAAAGAAGTTTATGGAAGGGTAAATAAATAATTAAAATATAGAATAAAATTTTTTTAAATCATTTTAGAAATATCTTTCAATCGTAAAAATGAATATTATTTAAATTCTTCAAAAATATTTCCGTGATATGTGGGAAGATGCGAAAAAAAATTGCTCGTACACGAAATGTCTCAATCGTCTTCTTTTGAGTATTCTCGTCTCGACTTTCTTGAATTTCGACACTCGTGACGACGGGCCGTTTTTCGTACGTTTCATTGAGAATCGAAGAAATAACTCATTAACATTTGCCTTAACGAGCGTCCGATAGCTCGAACGTCACGGAAACTAGGATCAAAGTACAAGGCCCGAAGATTCAACGAGCTCGGTCGCAAACAATATTCCATGCAACGAACGTGCGATTAATTTTTTTTCTTCCCTCTTCATGTGGTTGCACTTCATCGAGCCGGCTTTGACTACACTTTTTCTACGCTTTTAGAGATTTTTTTCGCTTCAGACGATAATTGGCAGCTCATATTTGATCATCGACTAGATTTGTTTGTACGTTTTTATTTTTTTATTTTTTTTTTTTCATGACTAGGATTTAGCAATAAATTTACCTTGTCGATAACTTTGGTGCCGTTGAAGCGACGAACGAATTCTTCGGGTGTAGCGACTGTGAAATCTTTTTCCTGTAGACGACTCTGCGCTTGAATCATCACCGTGCCCTGCGACATGCTGGGCCTGCGAAAATATAAATAAAATTCCAACATTATCACCTTATTATATATTCGTCATCGGGGAATTATCGATAAGCGTCGATATCACGTTTATTCTTCATGTAAAATCAATAATCTGAAATAATCTTAAACTTTTTGTTGTTTTTTTAACTGCTTTTAACTGCTTATAAAAATAAATAATTCGTAAGATTATCCATCGATGTGGACTGAAAGAAATGATTGAAAGGCTTTGACTCCTTAAATCCTGCAACGATAAAAATTACACAAGAGCAATTGTCGCGTTCGTTCACTTCGATTGACTTATCACCAACGATAAGATTAACCGATAATAAATTTAATGGCGATTAAGATTGTCCGCGCGGGAGATAATTATTTAACGCACGCAATATTTGCATAAACCCGGAGGAAAAAAAAAGTGCATTGACGATAAATTCGGTTTTTAACTTTTATGAGGAAACGATATGAAAATTCGAATAATATTCATATTTCGTCTTTTTCACACATATTCACACACACACACATCCAGTCATTTTTTCTAAATGTGATTACTCCACATTTTGGAACATTCTGAACACGTTTTTTATTAAAAGCTCGATTTTTTTTTTAACGAAAGCAAAGCTCCCTCTATGAGGAAGCAAAAAGCAGCGAGGACTCAACGTCGTCCCGGAAATATTATAGTCCACATAAATCGATGATAAACATAAATATTTTTAATACAAAATATAACTAATAATTATTTCAATAATTTTGTGTCGAGACACCCGCGATAATTTTATCGTAGAAGATTTCTGTCAACTGACGAAAAACGTGCACGACGTCGCGGAGAGAAAGTTACACAGCACAGCTCAGTCAAACTTACAATGGCTCGCTTCGAAGAGAAGTTCCTAATATTCGAGCGCGTAAGCATTCCTGAGATTCCTCCTAGTTTCGAGGCTTCAAGGCCGCGCCCGGACTAACCAATTTCTATTTTTCCCTCCAATAATAATAATAATAATAATAATAATAATAATAATAATAATAATAATCATAATAATAATACTTGCTTGGTCTTAAAATTCTCATCGCCGCATAGGGCGGACGATTTTTTTTTTCGTCTAAGAACGATTATGCAGGATTTGATAAACACCATCAGAGTGAAGACAATGCCGAATACGATCAACGGATTTTCCATGGCAAAGAGAAGTTCGAATCTTGCCAAAAAATAATTAACACTCGCGAGAAGCAACATCGCGATGCTCGACAATTCAGCTGACTCAACTTATATCCTCGATTGTTTCACACAGCGAAAACAAAAATTTAACGCGTCGTCGTAATACGATAATTTCGACATTGCCGTGGTCAACGCGCTCGCGAGCACAGGGAAGTATTTGGTAAATTTCAACACTCAATCGCAATGAAAAATTAATCTTCGACTGCAAACTTTTGATGGAAGTTTTCCTGATCGATGTGGATACGAAATGTAATCGTGCTTGGCAGACATTATCGAGTTTTAGCGTAATTAATTATAACATTATTGATAATAATAACTCCGTTCGATTGTGTTATGAATCGCACGCTCGCAGCCCGGAGCCTCGGGAAACACTGCCCGATGACTACGTGATTAACGGTAAACTGAAATACACTCTCATTCGAGGAATTTTGCCGTTCGTTTCTGTACCGGGAAAACTTTGCTCGGAATTTAGGTGTACAAATTGAAGTACAGCGCTTTTGAAATTAAAAAAATATTTGGACTTTAATTTCGGTGTTCCGATCGTGGGATAAAGGCACATTTACACCTCTACACTGTAAAAAAAATTGAAAATTTAATGTACAGGGTGAAAAGTTTTTATACAAAAGCTGGCACATTAAATTTTATGTACAATTGTGATGAAAAATTTGTAAACTTTTTCGTTGAAATTAAAGTACATTATTGAAAAGTTTTTAATACACTGACCATTTTCCATCACAATTGTACATGAAATTTAATATACCAGTAATTCCATAAAAACTTCCACTCCGGTACATTAAATTTCTTAAGAATTTTTTGGTTCAAGTAAATCTCTGCTACAACAACAAAAAACTACTCTATTTCTTTTTTCAATATATATATTTTTTTATATATTTAGAAATGTTGAATATGATTTTACTACGCGAGTCCTGGACTCGGAACGGTGAGATAATTTTTTTTTCGCTGTAAAAAAATTCTGTATCGAAAATTACCCAAGATCGATTCATCGTAGCCGCGTTGCGATCGTGTGAAAAAAATCCCAAGTTCGGATATAAAAAATCGTAGGAGTTTCATATAAAAAATTTTTTTTTGCTTTTCATATTTATAAATGTTGAATATGATTTTATTACGTGAGTCCTGGACTCGGAACGGTGAGCCCACCGGAAGCAGAGGGAACTTCCGGTTCCTCCTTCGACGAGCTCGATCCATCGTCTTCGCTCTTCTCGGAATTCATTCTCGAAATCGAGGCCAGCAGATTGTCCGAACTCTTCCAAATCGGATCTTTCTCATCGCTCTGAACCAAGACGAATCTCTTCATCCGTTTCATCGCTCGGGTGTCCATCAGTCTCGTCCAAAAATTTCTCACGGAATCGTACAGTCTGAAGATTCTCGGAAGACTCCGAGGAATCTCTGTCTCGACATTCGTCGCGTTCACTTTTGTAGATTTCTCACTCGACAACAAAAGTCAGTTTATTATAAATTTAAATTTATAATAAATATATGACCGAGGATCGACCGCGGCGCGGGCTTCGTTTACCTCGCTAATTGCGTTCTTCGCTGCGCTTGGAGTGTGAAGAGAAAAAAAAACCACTCACAGTTGGATTTTTTTTTTTCAGCTATGATCAAAGTCCAGAAGAAGCTGCGACGATCCTTGACATCGTTTTTAGTAAAGTTTCTAGCGAAATATTGAAAGCAAGGAATTGTCTATGATTTTTGGCTTTCTCAATTTTTGTGGAAAGTCATTTTGATACTTTTGACGATTTCAAGTACCGATTTTTTTTTTTTTACAGTGAATTTAAGTTTAAAATCTTTTTGCCCTGCGTAAACACTGCTATTTTATGCTTTTCACTGGAAAAGGCTCCATCGCAGCTCTTGAATTGAAGCTAATTGCGCTCCTCGTTACGCACGAAGTGTGAAGAAAAAAACTCACAGTTGTATTTTCTTTTTTTTTCAGCTATGATCAAGGTCCAGAGGAGGCTGCGACGATCCTTGAGATCGTTGAGACGCAAGCAACGATTTAACGGAATATTTAAAGAATGGAAGTCCACGATTTTTTTTGTATCTCAATTTTTGTCGAAAGTCATTTTGTTGCTTTTGACGATTTCTTTTGTTTTGTATTTTTTGCTTGTTTTTTAGGCTGGATTTAAGTTTTTAATTTTCGTGCCTTGCGACTCCAATCACTGTAATTTACAGCATTCCGGAAAACGCTCCGTTGCAGCTTGTGAATTTAAGCTAATTAAATTAAGGACTGTGAAAAAGCTTCCTCTAAGAGGAAGCAAAACGCACACACAGTTGCATTTTTTTCAGCTAGGATCAAAGTCCGGGGAGGCTGCGACGATCCTTGAGATCGCTGAGACGCAAGCAACGTTTTTAAACGAAATATTTAAAGAATGGAAGTGTCCATGATTTTTTTTCCATGATTAACTTTTTGAGGATTTTAAGTATCGATTTTTTCTTTGGTTTTTTTTTAGGGCAACTTAATTTTTTTAATTTTCTTGCCTTACTACTCGAAGCACTGCTATTTTAAAGCATTCCGCTGGAATAAACGTCTTTCTCTCGCAATTGGAACGACGCTGAATTGTTTCTGAACGTCACGACTCGAAACACTTGTCGCCAGACAACAAACGAAAACTGCATCGTTTATGCAACTCGCGTTTCACCCTCTAAGGATTTACGTAGCTGCTACAACGACCACGATAACAACTAATTTATTTGCTTTTATGGCGCTGTTTTAAATGTTATTTACATCTGTTTCAAACAGTCATGTAATTAATGTAATTTTTAAAAAATGGTCACAAAAATATTTTCTATTTTTATTTTTATCGAATTTATAGCGGACGGAAATTTTGAAAGGAGCACGTCCTTCCCAACGAGGAGACCAGCGGTCACTGTCGATCGTTCAGGTCGACGGTACTTTCGTCAGGGGGTTCCCCTTCCCAGGTGCGCACCTTGCACCGCAAGAAAGTCCAGCACGTCGGCAGGCAAAAAGTTTAAGGCTTATTATCGTTTTTTATTTTTTATTTTTTTTCCTCAAAGTTACGCCTCTTTGTGACTGTTAAAGAAGTCACAGGTAGATTTATCATCGAGGAAAACGGATAGTAAGATTTTCAATTTTTGCATTGCAGTACAGTGTTAACTGTACTGTTTTTTTCCTTCCAATTTTCAACGACTCTGTCCAATTATTCCTGTTCAGTTTACAGTTTTTTTTAGTTCCAATTTTCAAGAACACCTCCCAATTATTATCCGTCGTAAGTACGCGTTAGACTACGAAGTACCAAATTGAAAGTTATAGCTTGGCGTGCTTTTTTCCACGACGTTCATGTCGATATGACAATTCGTGTCGGCGGCAGACGGGCGCGCGCTGTAACGGGATAACGGTACGTGACTATCATTGCGCAATTACCGCGACGCGTAGTTATCGCCGATAATTAAACAACGGTCGACAATAAATCGGCCAAAAGTAACTGTTAATAAAATGGCTATTTCGAATTTACAAAAAAAATTAATAAAGTAATAACGAATCGAATAATATAAAGATTGGAATTAAAAAAGAAGAACGCATCTGGGAGCGAATTGTACATCATATAAATTACTATCGGAGCAAGTATGATCAAGATGTAGAAGCGCAAATGTGTACCTTCGAAAAATATTACAGTAATATTTTTTAAAAAAACCAGACTTTCTCTTTTTTAAATTTGTTCTATGTCTATTATCTCTGTTAATATAAAAATTGGAATTAAAAAAAGATTGCATCTCGGAGTGAATTATCCGTCATATAAACTATGGTCGAATCAAGTATAGTCAAGATGTAGAGGCGCAAATGTGTAACCTCGAAAAGTATTACAGTAGCATTAAAAAAAAAAAAAAAAAAATTTATTCGTTATATGATTATTATCTCTGTGCAGAGATAATCATTTCGAATCAGTCGTGGTACAGGCTGAGTAAAAAAAAAATCGAAGAAAAAAAATTGAAATTGGCACGTATGTTTGCAGGTCGAGCGTCGAGGCCCTTCTACGCGCCAGACGGCGAAGCGCATCAGGCGAACGAGTCCGACGTCGGCGAGTGGAGCGTTCGGATCAGCTGATACCACCTGACTAATGTCGGCCAATCGCGTATCCCTTCCCTACTCCCGGCTCGCCAGGAAGCACGTGCTCTCACGCTCATAACGTAAGACCGCGCAGCACGCCGTGCTGTGCGCGCACACGTGCACATCGTGGTCGGTC
>JAPYZD010000833.1:0-28529 GCA_030522725.1 Ichneumoninae sp. B BG-2022a
CCCCCCCCCCCACCCCCCGCCGAACCCATCACCAAAAGCTATATTCGTACGTTATAGTACATATAGTTTCATATCTGGTGTACACCAGACGGGCCAACCCGTCACGCTGTCATTTTCAATCGGATGTCAACGCTGAATTGCATTCCTCCCCGGATAAAAGTGCACTGCACTCTGCCGTAGATTCGATCGTACCAACAAATTCACCGAGCATTCGGCATAGACATATGAATAGAATATTGCCACGTGGATGTGGAGAGAAAGAAAACGAACGAGATTTCATTCAATTTGTACATTTCTCCGCACGGAGCTGCGACACAATTTTTCTCGTCGTGGAAAGTCTGTAATTATTCGATGTCACAAAAAATTCGTAAAATTATTTCGAGTTTCATCGTAATGTATAAAATTTCAATGAAATGGACGATAAATCACGATATTTTTAAGTATTTATAGATGAGAGAACACGTATAATTATTATGCAAGATCCTTTCATAAAATCGTCGGAATTTATGCGACGTTGAGAGAAAGAAAATGAAAAAGATTTTTTCCAATTTTTAAGTTTTTCTGTACGTAGCTGCGACACAATTTTTTCTCGTCCTGGCAACTCGGTAATAATTCGATGTCACAAAAATGTTGTAAAATGATTTCGAATTGCATCGTAACGTTATAAAATTTCAATAAAATTGTCGATAAATTAAGGTGGTGGGGGATTTTAACGTATTCATAGATGAGAGAATGCGTGTACGTTATTATGCAAGATCCCTTCGCAAAATCGTCGGAATTTATATGTCGAGGGTAATAAATCTGACGGGATATTAAGCCGAGTGGTTTATTATACGCGAAAGCCCCTAATTTCCGCGTGGCATCGGGACCATGGAAAAAGCAGGCGGTAAAACGTCGAGGTGTGGTGCTTCCGAGCCGCCAGTTTGCAAACACAGTCAGGAGAGCAGCGTGCTCATACCCCTCCCCGTGCAAAACCTTTTTCAGCCCTACGAGCTGCTCGAACCAGCGAGACCCGAAAGTTCGGGGGTTTGTCCCGGCAAACGTACGCCTCCCTCTCTCATCCTCGGCCCTTTAAGAGGATTAAGATATTACTTTCGTAGAGCAAGCGAGCTTGACGCTTTATTCGAGTTGCCCTAAAAAAAATTGCCACTCCAGGTGTCTTTCTCGTTTTCTCCATCCCCCAACTTGCTTTCCAATTTTTTCCCCTCGGTACATCTCTTGCATGCAAATGATGGACCTAAACCTCTTCTGTCTATCTTCCTCACACAGACGCTCAGAAATAAGCCGAAAAATTTGACTAATTTTTATGACATTGCATGTAGGGGAGAGCGAGGCAAAACGGGGTTTTTGGGCAAAACTAAATTTTCCAATCATTTTTGGAGCGGACAAGGTGGCAAAACTGGGCAGAAAAGCCTGATGTATCCGATAGGGCGAATTCCGGCATCCAAAAATTATTGGAAAATGACGTTTTGCCCAAAATCCCGTTTTGCCCCTTGCACCGCTCTACCCTACAAAGAAATTACGACTTCCCTAATATTGCATACATCGATAGCTGAAACCGGAACGTAACTGATAGAAGAGACCCTAAAAATCCCTAAAGATACCCTAAAAAAAATCGCCACTCCAGGTGTCTTTCTCGTTTTCTCCTTCCCTCAACTTACCGTCCATTTTTTTTCTCCTACCACATCGCGTGCACGCAAATGATGGCCCTAAACTTTTTTCTGTCTGTCCGTCCTCTTCACACAGACACTCGAAGCCAACCCTCAACCTTAAACAATGTCCTTGTGACATTTCTTTGTAAAACGAATTCCATAACAGAGACCCTAAAAACCCCTAAAATTGCCCTGAAAAAAATCACCACTTCAAATGCCTTTCGCGTTTTCTCCTCCCTCAACTTGCATTCCAATCCCCCCCCCCTCCCCACTTCGTCTTTTGCTCGCAAATTATGGTCCTAAACTTTTTCTGTCCGTCTGTCCGCCCTCTCCCCACGGACACCCAGAGAGAAGATGTAACAAATTTCCTCGTGACATTGCTTTCGCAACGAAATTCCGACTTCCCTAATATTGCATGCATCGATAGCCGGAACCGGAAGATCACTGATAGCAGAGACCTCGATTGTGCAAGGCACCGTCTTGCACCGCCCGATCGTGCACCGACGACATGTCCGGGGAATTCTGCCGAGGGAAGGACCGCCCCGAGCAATAAAAAAAAATCAGACACGATCGAGCCCAACGGGAAAGAGGATGCCTCAGATTTGCGTAATTATTAGCCGTAAATATCCGGACACCCAGTATGATTTTCGCGCCCTCGTATTCTCGCGCTTGGAAAGACTTTGCCGTCGGCGTGCGCGGGCGTGGCGTAATCGTTCACCTCTGCCTCTTCCTCGCGTTTTTCCTCTGGTGAATCTGGTTCTCTCGCGGCGGGCGTCGCGGATACGCACCTGCAGAAACCCCGCGGAAGGCCCCCCCGACTCCGGAGCTTTGCAGACGTCGTATCACGGCTCGATGCACCCCACGCTCGGTGGGCGCCGAGCTGCATGCGAGCCAGCCGCCTGCCTGCCTACCTTGCTTACTGCGCGAAATCAATCCCATCGCGTGCATGCCTCTCGTTCGTAGCTTCTCTCACCGTAAATCCTAGGTATGCGGTGTGTACCTTTCGTCGGAAGAGTCAGACTCGTGAATCTTTCGACGGTGAATTTATTTCGCTTCTGTATGGGCGTGTGTGTGGGTTTTATTGTCCGTTCGCACAATACTACGGAGAATTCCCGTCTGTGTCGCGACATGGAGGTATAACGCTGGCAAGGCGTACGAGCTTTGATGCCGAAGAGAAAGGAAGTCGCGGGGAAGGAGCGAGCTGAAGAGGAACCGCGCTCGTTTTTATCGTGAAATCCATTACTTATCGTGGCGCTGAAACCATTCGGGGATCCACGAACGTGTCCCGTTCGCGTAAGAAAACAATGAAATTGCAATGTGCATCGAAAAAGGAGGATATCAGGATTTTAACAATAGATCCGAATATTTTGGATACGAAGATTGCACGGGTCCGTTTTTAGACATCATTGATATTCGACACTGATAACGATTTGGATATCGATCACGTAAGATTCACTAGTTAGGCAAAAAGAAGAGAAAATTACTCTTATCTTTTTTATCTTAATTTAAATTTAAAGGCGCACGAGCTTTGATGCCGAAGAGAAGGGAAGTTGGGGGAAGGAACAAGCGGATGAAGAATCGGGCTCGTTTCTATCGTGAAAACCATTACTTATCGTGGCGCTGAAACCATTGGAGTATCGACGAATGTGCCCCGTTCGCGTAAGAAAACAATCAAATTCCAATGTGCATCGAAAGTGGAGAATATCAGGATTTTAAGAATAGATCCGAATATTTTGGTTACGAAGATTGCACGGGTCCGTTTTTAGACATCACCGTGTATTAAGGTGCGATATTCGACCCTGATAATGATTTGGATATCGATCGCGAAAGATGCACTTGTTAGATACGACAAAAAAGAAGAGAAAACAGCTCTCATTTTTTAAATCTTAATTAAAATTTAAAAACGTACGAACTTTGATGCCGAAGAGAAAGGAAGTTGGAGGAAGGAACGAGTGGATGAAGAATCGGGCTCGTTTCTATCATGAAATCCATTACATATCGTGGCGCTGAAACCATTGGAGTATCCACGAACGTGTCCCGTTGGCGTAAGAAAACAATCAAAGTGCAATGTGCACAGAAAAAGAAGGATATCAGGATTTTAACAATAGATCCGAATATTTTGGATACGAAGATTGCACGGGTTCGTTTTTAGACATCACCGTATATTAAGGTACGATATTCGACGCTGATAACGATTTGGATATCGATCGCGAAATCTTCATTTGTTAGATAAGACAAAAAGAAGAGAAAATGACGCCCATAATGTTTATGTTAATTTATAACCCTGCCAACGCGTACGAGCTTTGGTGTCAATGAGAATGGACGTCATCACCGCATGTTAACGCGCGATATCCGACCACTCGTTCGACACGACGATAATTAAAAGAACTGATTCCCACAATTTTAATCTTAATTTAAATTTCACGTCTGGATATGCACGATTATATTCGGTACAGTTAAGTTTACATCCCAGCGCCGGTTGTACACATTCATCCTCGAAAGACGCGTCACATCTGTGCGAGAGACTCTCGAGATGTGCAGTCAAGAATATACCGTTTACGTGACATAATCTACGTTTGATGTCTTTGAGAAAGCGTTCCGGTACGAGAATGAGCGCGAGAGAGTGAGAGGTCTAGGCGTTGCGAAGGGAAAGGGGGGTTTGAGTCGCGAGCTTTTCGCATTCTCAAGAAACCAGCGTATTCGGAAAAGCATGCAGCCGTACAGCTGGGAGGAATGGGATTGGAGAAATTGCTCTCTGTTTCGTCGCAGTCGTCGTCGCCAACTCTGGGACGTACATTCCATTTTCCGGTCGCCCATCTTCTCGCGAATGCATTAAATTCCATAGATTCGTGTCTCAGAGCGGCAGCGGAGAGCGTTGGCGACGTCTAAACTCCGTCTCGCTCCCTCGCTCACCGGGGTGGATCAAGGGCAGAGAACGTGAACGCCGCGAGTAACCCGGCTGCGGATACGTTGGCGTAGCATAGCGGATGCGCCATCGTCGCGCAGCGTGTACTCCGAGGTCTCACCCTCTATCTCCACGAAGACGGAAACGGCTTTGAGGGCGCGGAGTGGGGCACTCGACGCGTCACCCATGCTTCTGACGTCTCTTACCTTGTGCCATGTCCTCCCATCCACCCGTCGTTCCACTAGGCTACTGCAGGAATTCCACAACCAAGACTCACCGTGAGTACACACGCGCCTCTCAGCCCGCCCGGCTTCGAGACCGCACTCTCGTCTTGCAGATTCTGGAAACTGTTACCCGCTCGCCTAGGATGCCATCGGTGGCTTCAGGGCCATTCGGCGAGCTGAGACGTCAAAAGCAAGCCAACGGGCCAGAGTCTCGAGGGTACACCTGAGCGAGGACTTTCATCGCTAAGATGTAAGCCATAAACCAAGAGAGTGAGATTCCTCGAACTCGAGCTTCTCGGGGCTTTCGGACGTTCCGCAAATTGTAGGCTCGATGAACGTTGGGAATATGTCTGTAGGTCTGACGAACATACATTTTTTTTACTGTGCAATGTTTGTCAAATATACGAAGCCTTTTCTTACCCTGAGAATTTAAATTCCCTCCGAGGGAGGATCTTGTTGATGCCCGCGGCCCTTATGTAGACTAACTTTGCCGACCAAGATCCTCAAGTCGGTAAAGTTGTTGCGAGTATAAACGCTCTGGCTTCGGGCTACCCATAGAATTCCTGAGGATTTTCATCACGAAGATGCAAGCCGTAAGTCACGCAGTGAAATTTCTCGAACCCGAACTCAGCGAGGCTTTCGGACGTTCCACAAATTGTAGGCTCGATGAACGTTGGAAATATGTCTGTAGGTTTGACAAACATACATTTTTTTTCCTGTGCAATGTTTGTCAAATATACGAAACCTTTTCATACACTGAGAATTTATATTCCCTCCGAGGGAGGATCTTGTTGATGCCCGCGTCCCTTATGTAGACCAACTTCGCCGCCCAAGATCCTCAAGTCGGTAAGGTTGTTGCGACTATAAACGCTCTCGCTTCGCGCTACCCGTAGAATTTCTGAGGATTTTCATCACGAAGATGCAAGCCGTAAGTCACGCAGTGAAATTTCTCGAAACCGAACGTAGCGAGGCTTTCGGTCGTTCTACAAATTGCAACGTCGATAAACGGTGGAAAAGGGTTTTTAGGTTTGACAAACATCAATCTCTTGTTTACCAAGAAATGTTTGTTAAATATACGAAGCCTTTTCATACCCTGAGAATTTAAATTCCCTCAGAGGAGCGATTTTGTTGATGCTCGCGGCCCTTATGTAGGCTACCTTCGCCGACTAAGATCCTCAAGTAGGTAAAGTTGTTACGAGTATAAACGCTCGGGCATCCCATACAACACCGAGACCCTACAACGCGCGCCGCTCGCGTAATTTCTTTTCGTGCCAAAAGCGTCGAGGCATCGCGTACGCGTTCTCTCAAAGCTTTTGGGCTCCAACATCGCTCTTTCGTTGGCACAAACCGAAGCGCACATTTAAGAGGCTTTCTCTCCCCGTGTGTTTCTCCTTTGAACTCCCGGGAACTCGCCGCTGGATAGCCCCGAGAGAAATGACCCTCAAGACTCTTCAGCCCGGACGAACCGGGGTGTTCTTTGCTCGTGTGTACTCCCATACGCGGATGTGTGCGAAGTATTGTTTGTCCGGGCCCGAAGAGTTTTTTTCAAAATTCATGACGTTGCTTACATGTAACGGAACAAAGTGCGTTTGAAAAACTGGGACAGACATCAAGCCATGCGACGAACCCAGTGATGAAAGCCCCGACCATCCGCATTGGTGCAGCAGCCACAAGAATGGCGAGTTAAGAACCGCGTCTCTCAATCCTACCAAAGATGTCCCCAAAACCCGCAGGACCCAAGCGATCAGAGAACGGTGCGAAAACGTTGTATCAAGCAGCGTAGTAGCGGTTGCCATCGACAGTCAGCCATCTCTTCTCCGCACGGTCTTTCGCCCTCTTCCTCGTTCTCCTTCCCCTGTGCACACAGAGAGCAGATTTGCCCTTGGTCCCCACCCCCTCCATCCCCCTGCGGGTGCGCCATGCGTCAGAGGAGGCGAAAATACACGGCAGCATGTTGGGTCCTCACCGATGTAGCGTCAACGGTGCGAGGCACAGTCGCAGCCACTACTTTGATCGCCACTCAAACATTTTCGCTACCGGCGCCCTTCCAACCTCCCTCGCTCCGCCTCGCCACCCGCTCCTCTCTCACTCTGCGGAAGAGGCCAGGAGCTCACCCTGCCACCAACTAATTACAGTGCGGATCAAAGAATTCATCGACGTGCCGACGCCGGGCTGCGTGTGGGTGCGTGAGAAAGAGCCTGCCTCCTTTTTTTAAATCCCCCGCCGCCACCGGCGCAGCGAGATGCAAAGGCACACCGGTACGTCGGACCCGCTGTGCGCGAGGAAGACGCGGCGCAAAAACGAAGGGAGGAAAAACGTCGGGGGGGGGGGAAGAGAGAATACGACACGGAGGAAAGGTGGGGTTAAAAGAGAACCGAGTAAGGCGAAAGGAGGAGAGCGACAGAAGCAAGTTGGGCGCAAGGGGCACATTGTGACGTCGGCGTCGTTGGCCCTTGCACCCTAGCGCGCTTCACTTCTCACTCCTCGATGAAATACACGTCGGTGGCAATGCACGAGGGGAAAAAGGTCCGCTTGCCTACGTGAGGGCCATACACGATTCTCTTTCTCCCCCTCCCCCACTCCCCCTCCCACTCGCCGTCTTGCCACCTTTTCGAAACTCCGAGCCCTCACAAGCTCAAGCTTACTGACGAAACAGACGCGCGTTCCTGTCCCGCTCTCCGCGCGACCCCCTCGCCGAGCGCGCAACGCAACATCGTCAACAGCCTTCGCCCATGCACCGACACCGTGAGAGTTTGTTGTCGTCATTTAAGAAAGGTCCGCACACAGGAACGCTACGGGTTTGAAATCCAAGGGTCGCTCGAAGGCCTCGCGCGTGTCCTCGGAGGGATTCACGAATGGCAAAGAATGCCGCACAGGGCGCTCTCATACACGCAGTGCGGGCGGCGCACGTTGGGCCGGGTTCCGCGGAAAAAGCCGGCCGTCGAACGAAGGGAGGAAAGATGACTGAAAGACGAAAGTGAGGGAAGATACGAGTCGAGAGAAAACAAGTTTTCTAGAGCCCCGGCAAGAGGCGGCGCTCGGGCTGGCTTCTCTGGTCGTCACCGTTGCCGCTGGAGACCAGAGGAAAAACATCAAGGGATGTTTATTCTCTCTTCGCGTGTACGGCTACACAGGTGCTCGGTGGCGCCCAAAGAACCGTCGAGAGGAGACGCGACCTTCGACCTCCGTGATGATGATACACTCCGAGCTTCCTCTCAACGATTCCTCGTTGGATATCGCGGAGATGTGTCTTACCTACATGCGAAAGCGCACACATCTCCGAGCTATGAATCCCACTCGCAGTGAAGATCGCACTGCCGCTTCGCAAGATGAGGCGTCATGGAGGGAGCTTCTTTCTCGTTTTTGTATTTTACCTTTGAGAACACTCCAAAGCGTTTTATTCATTTCCCGAGATGCTTTGATACACGCGCGCACCTTGAGACGTAAGTGAAGTGATACGGTCGGTGAAGCTTGGAGAAACTGGGAATCGGGGAAATTCCACTTTCGTAAGTGGGGGGGAAAAAAGAAAAGCTCGCCAAACTGAGGCCCCTGATTGAGTTCTACGCTAACCGCATGCTCATGCTTTCTTGGGTTTTTGCTCATACGTGCTTTGGATCTCGAGTCGGCCCGGCCAACGAAAATTTATTGTGGAAGTCCTGGAGCCCACCCTCAAAGAGCCATCATAAAGCCACTGCGCTCTCCTCTTCGAGTTCCTCGGCGTTTCATCGCTCCTCTACGAATTTCTGCGGTGAAACGTATTTCCTATTTGAGGATAGGATGCGAGTAGACAAGGAAAAGAGAACGGAAGGGAGAAGCGTTAGCGTGTGCACACACAATTGAGTTGAGGGGGTGGGGTGGGGGCTGAGGGGGGTGTGTGGCAAAGAGGGAGTTGCGGTTGTGCGAAAGCAAGCCAGAACGTTCGGGAAGCAAAATTGTAATTGGATTCCCAACAGGGGATGGGATGAGGCAAATAGACTTTATGCATATACAGCATACCCCACAGAGGGTACCCGAAGGCGATGCCTTTCATAAAATGAATTCTTTTTTTTATTCATTTTTCCGTGAAAACATTCCCAACTCTCGATAGCTTTTTGCCTATTCCCAAGACCATGTGTCACGGACGATATATTACGAGAGACACAAAAAAAAAGTTATTCCCCGGGCTGCCTGCGCGCAATTGATATTGACATGAAAAGAAAAATATTCATAAAATTTTCGTGCGGAAACAAAGCCATGGGCTTCTCTCTCTTAAACCGAACTTTCCGCGACTCTCTTTCCTCACCCTGAAACCGCCAATTTTAGAAAATGTCCCATGGAAAAGATAATTCATCGTCGAGTCCGTTTCTGCACGACGGTGAACAAAAACGAGAGGAAACAATCCTACAATTTTCATGCGCCATCAGACCCTTTTTGGCGTTTCTCTCCGACGTCACGGGAGTGAAGGAGGCCGAGGCAACGACGGAGCATCGCTGTACCGTTGGCTTCCGACCGACCCTCCATCGTCCCGCAGCCCGGCGTAGCGTTGGAGCGCGGTACAGAGCAGCTCGTCGATGTCACAAAGTATAATACGAACTAATTACCCTGTCGTGTACCGTCCTCGGCATCGTCAAAGCTACACTCGACTGCGCTCGCGCGTTCGCCTCGTACTCATCGCCGGGGCTACAATGAGTGGGCCGAGGCACTTGGGATTGCGATGTTTTCTGCATACGCGGCATGGTGGCACAAGGCAAAGGCGTGGCATCGCGTGTGCACGAGAAAAAGAGAAGATTAAAAAAGGAAGAAAAAAAAGAATAGATGGTACCGCCACAGGGGGGGGGGGGTTGTGATGCATCGGGCTTGGCGACCAAAGTC
Source organism: Ichneumoninae sp. B BG-2022a (assembly GCA_030522725.1). Lineage (NCBI taxonomy): Eukaryota > Metazoa > Arthropoda > Insecta > Hymenoptera > Ichneumonidae > Ichneumoninae sp. B BG-2022a. Next base: position 9,633 of record JAPYZD010000833.1, read on the forward strand.
GAGAGAGTACACACACACACGAACACACACACCGCCTGCACCAATGAGGAAAGAAGGCACGGTCGAGCGAAGAAACACGACCACACGCTGAAGAACGGTATGCGTGAGAAGAGAGGAGGTAAAGCGAGTGTGGGATTCTTTTGGTTGATTAGCCCCGCAAGAAGGCAGGGTAGGTGATACGAGGGGGTGGGTGGGTAGAGTACGATGCTGAAGAGGAGATAAGTAAAGCGAGAGGCTGCTCGAGTGGCGTGCATGGCTGCACTCAAAAAGCTCTTACTTTTTGGAGTTGAACAGATAGCGGAGCTGAATATCCGAGCCGTGGAACAAGCTAGAATAATCAAAGTCGACATCATTCGATGACCGATGTAGTTATCCAAACGCACGTACAAAACCGATCCAGGTCGATGCACGAGAGGTAATCAAAGTGGACGTGTCCCGGCTGCAAAGTAGGTCACACATACGGAGAAAGAGAATCGGTTGCCCCAACTGGACGGTCAAGTGGGCTCTTGGCGATTAATTTGGTTCGGCCAACAAATTCATTGGTCTCGCTGATGAATCCGTTGGTTGCCAACCGCACTGGCCCAACCGATCGGTTTGGCGAACGAGTTACTTGGCAAAGATTCCCAACCACTCGCTGCACTCGATTCGCAGGATGAACAGAGAAAAAAAAAGATAAGACATATTCTCAGGAGATTAATGGAGGCGCGCACGAGAATCCTGTAATTAGCCCATTGTGTTGCGATACTCTTGTCAATGGTGGTTCCTGCCGTCACGCTCCATCGATGGAACGTCTCGTTCGACGACATTATCGTGTTGCTGCACTTTCGGGATAGCGTGCTCTCGCACCGAGACCCTCTTAGAATGCAATGCCCCGGGTGTAGATACGTACACGTCCCCGTACACTCCACTGTATGCACGCTTCCTACTCTCACGCGCGGGCAAACTTCAAAGTCCCGAAACGATTGTTCGCCAGCGTCTGTACGCGTTTCCTCGAGTGCTAGGGCGCGCGTTGAGCTTTTCATCTCCCTCTCTCTCTCCCTCTCGGCCTTTAACTCGCTTTTGCATCCATCTCGTCGCCCCAAGTACCCACGAATATGTACACCCTGGCCCCTTTGATTACCCACCTCAACTCTCCAGCCTCCATCCACAGCACCTCCCCCTTCCTCGGCTTTCCATCTACTCTCGAAATTCGCACCGCGACGGAGTAAAAGGACTCCATGCATCGTCTCTCCAGGATTGAATATCGCGTTGCGGTAGCTGCGATATGGATGGAATACACTGCCGGGTTTGGGCACCGTCGAATCGCAGACATCCTCCACGAGGTACTCTCGATCTTCACTTGTGCGGAGTCGTCCGAGCTGCCGAGTGGGCTAATCGAGGTGATGGGCTCATCGCTTCTTGTAGGAGAAAGGAAAACGAGTCGTCGGGGGTTGGCGAGAGCCGTTCTGAAGTTTTCGTGTTCCTCCATTGCACACGTCTTGCTGTAGGAACGAAACTAAATTCAGCTCGCAGCAACTTAAGACAAAAATGAGCTGTTTCATTGTCGAAGAGAAAATATGGATTTGTGGATTAGACGATAGTGCGCCGAAGATGTGTTCCTTGAGTATGACGGCGAAAAAAATTAAGTTGTCCATCTTAAAAAGCGAAAGATTGATAGGAAAGGCCTAATTCGGATTCTCCAACATAGGGCTGTAGTTTATTTGATTCTTAGGCATGATTTCACATCACATTCATATTTCATATTCATAGATGCTACACGAAACTAAAATTATCTTACAGCATCTTCGTAAACAACAAATTTAATTTTGCATTATCGATAAGATAATATGCTTCCGTGGATTACACATCAGAGACAAAAATTTGATGTTCCACCTTCAGAAACAAAAAATTAATAAGGAGGACCTAACTCGAGTCCTTCAACACAAGACGCCCATTACGCCCATTTGATTCTCAGTCGATATTTCATATCGGGTGCTTCAGCTCCACTTCCTCAGCGGTAAAACAGAATGGCCTTTGTAACATGATTAATAACGAGTTTCTTTTTGCTTTTCGTACGGCATATGGTACCGGGCACAGGTACACTGTAAAGCTTTCCACTCGGCATCGCCGTCGAGAGAGAGAACGAGAACGCTCGAGTGCTGCGTGTGCCAACTTTGCTTTGACAATTCCGAGGGATTTCGAGGGTGCTTATTAGGTTTCATACAATTCGTGCTCCTCGCGCTTGTGATTTCGCGGACGAGGCCACTCGCCACCAAAGTATCGTACGGCTCGATGATTAAGAAGTGGAAGATGTTACCAAAGGAAGTATCCTCGAATGTGGAAAAAAACAACAATGAAGGTAATCAAAGGCTCGAGTGACATCTGTGATCTCTGATAAGGGCGCACGAGTGTGCAGGTACTTTCGAAACACAGGTAATAATAACGAGAAGTGAAATAAAAACGAGAATATGACGATGCAGAGCGGAGAGCCCTTCAGATCCAATGTGGAACATGTTTTCCTCGAACTCCCCAAAACTCCCTTCCCGATTACGGAGTTGCAGCAAAAACGGTCTTCCGTGCAACAATTCGCTTTTTTATTGCAGAACCACATTTATCCACCAAAGTACGCTATTTAAGCGGCTTTAAGTAATTCATTAAATTTTAAACAATTATTTTTCCTACAAAATAACATGAATAAGAGTTTTCTTTATTTATTCAAAAAATCGATACCTATAATATCCCCAAAATAGACAATCTGTCTCCACGAATAAGCGATCGTCCCGAAAATTATTAAAAAGTACCAACAATCAGATATATCTTGAATATCGTGACGAGCTTAAATGCTCTTCAGATTCAATGTGGAACATGGTTTCCTCGGACTCCCCAAAACTCCCTTCCCAATTACGGAACTGCACTATAAAAACGGTCTTCCCTGCAAGAATTCACTTTATTATTGAAGAATTACATTTCAGTCGTTAAAGTACACTATTTAAACGGCTTTAAGTAATGTATCCAATTTTTTAATTTCATATTCTACAACATAACACATACAAGAGTTTCTCGACTGAAAACAGGTGTTTCCAAAACATGCAACTTTTTTTATTTTATTCAATAAATCGATACCTACAGTGTTCCCAAAATCGAAACTCTCTCCGCGAATAAGTGATAGTTCCGAAAATTATTAAACCGTATCGCAGATCCTTTCCGAATATCGCAGCGAAGTTGAATGCGCGGGCCGTGTGATTCCGATTCTGTGAACAACGAGTCTCACTGTGCCGAGATTTCAATGCACCTGCTCTCGCCAGAAAGCGACGGTTACAGTAGTATCAAACAGCGTACATAAATATAGTGATAATTCTCCGCTACACATATAGGGCATATCCAGGGTGTACATTGTCGGCGAGCGTCCTCTTCGCGAGCGGAGTCGTTATCTAACTCCATTGTGTACATGTATACATGTATAACGCTTTCCCCCGTTCTCCAGCGGTCCGCGTCAACAGTGTTGTGTGTACGGGCAACGCCACAGTTGTTCCGACAACGTACACACCGAGGAGAACCCCACATCGCCGCGTCGCGTCGGCAAAGTTGGTCCAACCTTTTATGTAGGACGACGATGCGAGAACGGCGGGTATATCGTATATAGCGAGCCGCGAAGATAGAGAAGCAGGAAAGGGGATAAAGAGAAAGACGAGAAACGACGACGACGTTTGCCGCCGGTGGCGTCGGTGGCTCATGCTACTGCGGGTAGGACCAACATCACCGACGCCGACACCCCGGCGAACGAGGCACAAACCAGTACGGTCCAGAAACACATATTTGTATAGGGTGTAGCAAAATTCGTAGTTACCGAGCCGGGTACACACTACAAGAAAAATGGTATCTGCATACGACAAACATTTTTTGTCCACGAAGGGCCGACGATTTTTCCTTTTTTTTCAATTTTTCTGAACTACACGCACGGCGCGCTGCTGAAACAAAAATGGTAGGAAGGATAAAAAAATCAAAATTGTGGAACTTTGTGAAGCGTGTCCATTAAAGGCTTTTTGCCAACTAATTTTACTGATCCAGAGCATTTTTTTTCCAAAGCTGGTAGTTTCTAGACTATTTACGCAATCAGTAAGTCAATCATTCACGTACTCTATTTACAGTCATTAATATCGATTTATCACTAGAAAGAACACTGTAAAAAAATTTGTTTGAAAATTAATTAACGGTATTGAAAGCTTTTTTACATAAACAGTTTCTGAAATTTCAAACACATGTGTGTTGCAATTTTATAGTAAAATTTATATTTTTAATGACAATTTTTGCAATTTCCAGGCAAAAGGTTTCTAATTTTAATATCTCCTATTTTTATTTTACAATAAAAGTGCATTAATGTTTGATTAATTTAAGTAATTTGAGCAAATTTCAATTTCCAGTACATTAAATTTACAATTTATTTTGACACTGAAGATAAAAAATATTAACAACGAGCAGAGTAGTGTACGAATGAAGTCATCGGCCCGCCAGATCCGCGAGTGGCCTTTGAGTGCGGTTAAAAAGTACGTGTGGTCTTACGGGGTCAACTCTCGTTGCATAAATGCGCCGATGTCCAATAGACCGTTACTTGCGTGTTCCACTTGATGCGAAAACTGTGCCAGAGGTTTTTCCTTGCTTTCCGTTTTAGCGATTCACTCGTGGTTGCCTAGGTCAGCGATACGAACACATCCGTTAACCGCGCCTCTTGTTGCTCGCTAAGTTTACTGATCTACAGCAATTTTTCCAAAGCCGATAATTTCTGTACTATTTACTCGGGCGGCAAGTCAACCGGTCAGCCACCCCAGTTACAGCCTTTCATATCGATTGCACCACAAACAAGCTAAAAAATATTAACACCGAGCAGAGTTGTCTACGGATGAAGTCATCGGTCCGCCGGATCCACGAGTGGTCTTTGAGTGGCCTGAAAAAAATACGTGTGGTCTTACGGGGTCAACTCTCGTTGCATAAATATCCCGATGTCCGATCCGCCGTTATTTTCGTGCTCTATCTAATCCGAAAACAGTACCGGAGGTTTTTCCTCGCTTTCCGTTTTAGTGATTCACTCACGGTTGCCTAGGTCACCGATACGGACGCGCGTCCCTGCGGGAGTCTGGTGTAACTCGTAGCTCGGCGACGCCGTACACTTTTAACCAAAGACTCGTTGTAATTCATTTGGTATCTTGGCGCGCACAGCGCGCCCCTCCGAAACTTCACTTGCGTCCGCTCGGCTTTCTCACCGGCATGGCAGAGAAAACCATATATACGGTGAACTGTATGTGTATATACGTGTGTATGTACAGACGCTCGGTGCACTCGCTCGTTCTCGCTCTCCTATCGCCAAGAGTTACGGTCGTCATTACCATTAGTCCCGGTAATATAGTAGGCATTTCTGACTCGCCGCCGGATAGATAGTCCTCCAGGACACGGTCCCTCTTCCCTCACGGCCATCTCTCGGTCTATTTCTCTCAAGTCACTCCCGCGATCCGACAATGTGTTACCACTGGCTGGCAAGAACATTACGAGCTCGAGATATAAAAAAAGAAAAGTTATATCGCGCAGTATACTGAAAAAAAATTCGCTTGCGAGCTGCCGAAGAAAACATTTTTGTTTCAATTCCACTTTCAGTTCTTACAATTCCATATGATAGTGAAACGGTGGCAAGACTGCCAAGACATGTTATCAGTTCCATCCGGTATGGAATTGTACGAATTGAAAGTAGAATTGAAACAATATTTCTTTTCTTTGGCACCCCGTACACTGAGAAAAAGAAATTGTTGGATTAATGGGCGGTGACATATGTTCAGAGGTGTATTTTGTTGGTACAATAAAAATGTTTGGTTCAATCGACAAATTTAGAATAAATTGAAGCAAATAATTGTTTAACAAAACAATGCTTTATTTGTACCAAACAAATAACAGCTTTGAACGTATGTCACCGCTGCTTTTGGTTAAACCAACCAATTTATTTTCTTAGTGTAAGCAAATTTTACCTACATAATTGATTTCATCGCAAGACACTGAGCATCTATCGAATCGAATCTGGTAGCACACAGATTCGATTCGATAGATGCTCAGTGTCTTGCGATGGTTTTTGCTCGGCGCGGAGCTTGCCCAAGGATTTTTTTATTCTTGAGACAATATTGGGAATTTTTACTTTCGGCTTTCGCTGGCAGGCTGCAAAATATGAGCTCCTTTTTCCCAATAGTTCGCGAAACAATAGTAACCGAGTTGTAGAAAAATGGCGAATGGCAACTGTGAATTCAGCGCTGAAAGGGTGTCCCCGATCTCGAGAAACATATCTTGATAAATCCAGCCACGTTTCACGCGACACGATCGTGACTACAATTTTCAATTGCCGGATCGATCGTACTGCGTATTACGTCTCACGATCCCAAGCACACTGTCGCGCGGATCGTGTGCGCGTAACTTAACGAGCCTTACCAGAAGCAGCGTCAACTGCAGACTTTGAGACCAGAGGATTAAGAAACAAATCTCACTCGGCCTCTCGCCAGACCCGCCGATTCTCTCGTCTCACTTCGGTTTATTAATATCTTAATCACGAGCGTTAAGTTTTTGCGGGGACGTCTGGTCTTCGGTTCCGACACTGCCGATGCTCGATCTCCAACCGCCAGTCTGAGAGCTCAAGAGCGAAGGACTGGTGCAAGAGAACAAACAATAAAAAAAATAAAAAATAAAAAACTGAGCACTGGAATCTGGCGAGTGGCGCTCGGAGAGAACGAATGTCACGCGAGACTTTCGCCTGTCAATAATAATAATTATTATCATTATCGCTGGGGAATAAAGCAAAGTGAAACATGCAAATGCAACAGAAATTTTTTCGAGCATAATTTCATTAAATATTTGTTTTTATTATTATTTTATTACAGTATTTCAAAAACTACAAAAACCAATTTTTAAATAGTGACATTTTTCACATATTTTTAAACAAGAAAAATTTCGAACGGTTTAGATTAATCTTTTTCTTTTCTTTTCGGGAAAATGACCCGAATATAAGACTTACATCATACCGAACTGTACAGACGAGCGGGGCAAAGCGGACTATTTTTACAAATTTTTGGCGGTTCGAAAAAAAGAAAATGTTATCGCAAATAAAGGACGAAACGGATTTGCTCCCCTGAGCACCGCCCTCGACGATAAATTCGAACGAAGTGAAACTTCGATGAGAATTATTACGGCAATTTCGTTAGATAAACGTTAAGAAATTAATACTATGTAGGAAGATGACGCTCGGGATATCTGGACGGAAATCTTGTACACGCTATCTCCCGCTCGTTTGCTCCGCCACGCCGGTGAAACGAGAATAATTAATGAAGCAGCAAATTAGCCGAGGAGGATGAGACGGTGCGACGCACGAGCGCGGCATCGTTAATCGTCGACGATAATATATACAACACGGGCGGCACTTTGTCCATACTAATTCGAGAAGCAAACATTTTTGTTTTTTCGATTCTAATCGGGTGGGGGGGGCGGCGTCAAATATTTGCTCCGCCATTCGAGTGCCATAAACTGGTACGATATTTAACATACCTACGCCGCTATCATCGAGCGGCAGCTTCCTCCAGTGGGTAGAAATTTTCGAGGAGACTCGAGCAATCGGCAAACTAGTCTTACGCATTTATTATTGTTATCATTATTCCGCAGAGATGTACCTAAATCTCCATAAATATCCGTTTTTTTATTCCAATAAATTTTGGAAAAGAAAAAGAAAAAGTAACTAGGGGATGAAAAAGAATGCTAACTTTTTATTGTCATAAAAACTGTTCAATTTTTTTTTGTCTCCCGTTGGTCGTAAAATTTAATACAAGAGTCAGCGAGTCGGAGGTAATTTTTGCTGGAAGTAAATGCGGAAGCTCGTGCATTGAATTTAATATGTACATCTATGCGAGTAATCGGCAAAGTTGTGCTAGGCACTCTATTATCATTGTTATCCGTCAGAAATGTGGCTAAATCTTTTTTTTTTATTCTAACATATTTTGCAAAAAAAAAACTAACTAGAAAAGTGAATAAAAATGCTAATTTTTTCTTGTCATAAAAGCCATTCTATTATTACTCCCATCGATCATAACATTTAATACGAGAGTCGGCTCGTATTAATCAGCCCTAATACGAGGAGCAGAAGTAATTTTAGCTGGAAGCCGGGAAGTAAATGAAGAAGCTCGTGGATCAGATTTAATTGTGTACATCTGTGTGAATAATCGGCAAACTCTTCTTACCCACTCTATTATTATAATTCCTCATAAACATGCCTAAATCCCACTAAAATGTCCTTTAAAAAAAAATAACTAGGACAACGAATAAGAATGCTAAATTTTTATTGTAATATAAACGATTTAATTTCTTTACTCCCATTGGTCATAAAATTTAATACAAGAGTCAGCGGTACGGAAGTGATTTTAGGTGGAAGCCGGGAAGTAAATGAGGAAGCTGGAGGATTGGATTTAACGTGTACATCTGTGTGACACGCAAAGTATAAAGGAGCACGAATCCGCACCTCGAGTAAAGGAGTGAAAATTCGCGGTGTGAGTGATACGGGCTACGTGAGCGTATTCGAGGCCCGTTGCTGCGCGAGCCGCGAGATCAGGAGGCGCGCACGCAACTTGACAAGTGCGAGGATAGTGTATGCACGCGCGCGCGCACTGTCAACGCTTCTCGATAAAAGCGAGAAGCCACGGTGATGAGCGTGCATTTCTCTCGCGGCCAACGACAACGAATGGTCGTCGTGATAACAACACGAGGTACACGAAACCGAGTGACTCAATGAGTTTCGCAATAACAACTCCATTCGAACTCGATTAATTTCATTAAGTATCGGAGCCGCTTTATGACCAACTATAAAAAAAATCGCTCGGATAACTCTTGGGTCGATTTTCCTCCGACTTTATTTTCCGCCTTCGAGGAGATAATTAAAGACTGTAAATAGGAAGTGCGGACAGGACGATTAAATTGATTGACTGAAAGTGCTTATTTACAATGTGAATGGGAAAGTGAATGGTGACGTGCACGATACAGTGAAAATTCAGACTCGGAAACTTTTTCTGCACGGTTCTCGCGAATAAGACTCCAAAGAGATCGTTATAGCCGTGTTAAAAAAAAATATATATATATATATACATATATATATTTCGTAATTTTCCGGAAAGTATCGATAGAAGAAGCGATTTTGAGAAACGATCGGAAAAGGTCGGAGAGTCCTCGACTCGACGATTTCACCCGGAGGGCGGTATTACCCGTAATCTAATCGAGAAAGGCAATCAGGTAAGAAATCGAAATTGGCTTTCACGAGTCTCCCGCTCCGCTCGGACCTTCCAGCGCTCCGAGTCCGAGTCCGACAAATGTTCCGAGCTCGACGAATCGCAAAACAATTCTAGCTCGAACTAATTAAACAGCTCGGACGAAAATCGACGACCCGCAGCTGGTCGAAGATAAAAAAGATACGACAAATCGAACAAAACTTCGTGAGGGTCGAATTCAAATTAATAAAGAAAGGTAGATAATTTGAATTCATATCAATTCCGGTGTCATATCGAGGTAAAAAAGTGCTCTCTGTTTCTATAGTTCATTAGCGGCAAATGAAATAAAATTGAATTAATGAGACTCGGAAAATGGAACTAGAGTTCCCTTCGCACATAATAGCTCTAATGTTATACCGCCGATGGACCGGGAGCAAAGGGTGGCTCCTCTCTTTGTCAGCAATAAAGGATGACCAGAGTTCGCTTTATATACCTATATATATATATATATATAAGTACATATATATTCACTATGTACGGCACAATCCTGGAGTTCTCGTTTCATACAACTCGATTCACCCCCGCGTTAAGTATATATAGTTGCCGCGGTAACGAGCCTTTGAATCGAGTGACATTGAGAAGCATTCTCTCTCAGGGGTGTCTATATATATATATATACAATATATATGTATATATATATGTATTGAGCGTGAGTCGCGCACATAACCGAGTTCTAGCGCTCGCTTCATTTAATTCCGGCATTGGAGATGGGTCACGGTGCATTGTGTCGTGCACGACATTTCACGGATGAATGCAGAGACACCTGGTGATGCGGTATCGTCCCGGCAGAGAGACGCAGCGGGACATTTTGAGCTCTTTCGAGAATAATTGTATCTCCTTTTCTGCACGCCAACTCCATTCGCCGGCCCGCATGGATTTGGATAAATTTGTGCCGGAGCCTTGATACAATCTCATTTTTTTAATTGTGTCTTTTTGTATTCTCCATTTTTGCGCCTTTGCGAGAATCTTCAACAGAAGTTACAATTAAACAGCAAAACTGGGTATTTTTAGCAAATTTTTTAACGGGACATTTTGAGCTCGTTCGAGAATAATTGAATCTCTTTTCTGGACGTCAACTCGATGGCCGGCCCGTATTGTTTTGCATAAATTTATCTCGAAGTCTTAATGCGATAAAAATTTTTTTCATTGCTACATTTTTTCAATTTCTCGTCTTCGCACGACTCCAATAGAAGTTTAAATCAAACACCCAAACGGACTATTCTTAACAAATTTGTCGCGAGACGTTAAAAAAAGTTTCATCCCAAATAGAGTACATGGGTCCATTTTGCCCCGTTCGGTTCTTAGCAGTCGCACAATTTTCGCAAAAAAAATTAATCCTCGAATAAAAAAAAAAATAAAAATGTTTGCCCGACGACGTTAATTTGTGCGCCCCTGCAGTACTCCGCCCGGTTTCGCATGCCCGATCCGGCGTGTCGCTTAAGACCTGCCCGTACGCATTAGTACGGACTATCGGCAAGGGTGCCAATACAGCGACCGGGGGAATCGCAACTGGAGATAGAACGAGAGGGTTGAAAGAGTTCGACGCGTCGATAGCGAAACACAATTTCGACTGGCAATTTCACGGTTCATCCGCACGTTGAGGGCTCCCGCGACAAGCTTATAACGAAATAAAAGATAGCGGCGCCGGATGACGTCGGCGAGAATAGCGAGAGGGAGGTTTCGAAACGTGAAATTGTTAAATCTAAAACGTATAAACGGCACTCAGTCCCGTGCTCTCGCATCGTTCGTGCATAGAAAATAGAACGACTCCCTTCGCTCGTTTCCGGTCGTTTTCTCTTCCATCCCACTCCATCTGGCGCTCTGCTCGTTCCTCTCTATCGGCCTCCCTGTGTCTCGTGGCTTTTCTATTAACCTTCGGAGGCCGGAGGCAAAAAGCTCTAAAGCTTCCGGATTTTGGTGGATCCACCGGCGAGGCAAAGGGCTTATGTTCACTCCTTTGCGGAAACCATCGTAACGATGCAACCCGTTTGAATTCTTCGGAACGACGAAAGGAATTTCGTGCGATGGATCGAGGAAAAAAAATACATTCTAGTCACGCTCACTGCTGCATGGGCTTTCTCGATTGCGAAATTCTTTCGACACTGCTGTCTCCTTTGTAACCAAACTTAACACTCGTGCACTGAACGAACACTAAACGGCTTTCAGTTTTTTATCTCACCGGTCTAACTAAAAATCATCCAAATTAATTACATTTCTATCGCCGATACAAATCATTATGCAATGAATATTTATTGCAGCAAATCGACATTATAATATTACATTTACCCTGCGTGTGTGCACTGGGTCTTTGAAGGAACAGTCGAAATTTGAAGCTCTCCGTTTTTCCGCTTTTACGACTATTGTTCAATCTTTATTGACGACGGTTTTAAACTTTTGACTTTGACAACTTCTGGTCCATGTAACAGACACTTCAAGAAGTAACCCAGCATTTTTTCAAATTTTTTGAAAAACTACTACACTGTGAAAACCCGACGCTTCCCTAAAGGACCCAGTTTACACACCGTGTCTCTGAAAATAAAGTGTACAGACGCAGGGTTAATATAATAATAATAATAAAAGTACTATGTATATTTGAATACCTATGTTCGAAAATGGACCAACTTAATATCACAACGATAAAGAATAATGAGTCCACAAAATTACCTAAATGTATATAAAATGATGTGCACGAAACGAGTTGAAGATTGTCCGAGTACCCTTTTACGTCGGTAACTTCGCCCAGCTCGTGGAGAGACGTATTTAACCGAGTGAACAAAAATGCCCGAGGCAATGCATCGCGATTAGTTGGTAATTAAATAATCCACGGTGCTCGTGACGAGGAAGACGAGGCGAACGAGACGAGGCGGAGGCGTGGTTGCCGGCCAAGGCAATGGAACCAGAGGGCCTCTATCACTTTCCGTTCTATCGGCTCGCTCCTTTATACTGTCCCCCGGCGTTCGTCGGTGGGTGGGCTCGATCATCATCGTCGCAGTCGAGCATCGCTCCGTCCTCTCCGAGCCGCTCGCCGGCAACCGGCGGCTCGGAGAGGACGGAGAGAGCAGCAGGCAGTTTGCGCTGGCGGCGCGCTGGCATTGCGGAACAAGTGTGACAGCCGGAAATGAAGGGCCGGGCCGTGCATTAGCGAGTACGGTCAAAGGGTTCCCGTCTCGCTCCTTCGCATCGACCCTGATTACGCTCGCTCCCTCGCTCACCCTCTTCTACCCTGGCTCTCGCTCGCTCTCCCGCTCTAGTATCGACCGTCGAGACGTCGACAGCGTTAAATTGCCGTTTGTCGCGGGAACAGCCAGTCCGGGATACTACCGAGCTACCAGAAGCAGCCTCGTCGAACGCCCTCTCCGCTTGTCACACAGACAGCGACTCGATAGCTACCATCTCCCTGTCCTCCCGATCATCATCCTGACACCGGTCTCCCGCACTCCAAATAGCGAACTCGTTTACAGACACGGAGATACCGACGACAATGGCGCTTCAACGTCGCCCATCGCGCGTACGGATCACGATCGGCACTTTCGTTAAAAAAAAAATGGGAAATTGCATTCGCGATTGAATTTTTTTTCATCGTGGAAGTGAACTTCTTGGCCCATGAGTTAATTTTGTGATTTTCGAGAAAAAAAAATTTGTTGGAGGAGATAAAAAATATAATTATATAAGATGAAAATTGTGATTATACAAGATGAAATGTTTTAGGGTCGAATTTTAAGACGTTGGATTGAATTTAAGATCGCTGTTGAGATCGAAGGTTGACCCAAATTTCATTCCGTGCTTATGAGCTATCTTAAGTTGGAACTTGATTTCGTGCTTAAGTTTGATCTTAAGTTCACTTATAAGTCTGAATTCAAATTCGATGGTAATTGGAGTTCGATATTATATTCAAACTCGAGTTCGAACTTAAGATCGATCTTAAGCATGAAATCAAGTTCGAAGGGAAGAGAGATTGTAAGCACGCAATGAAATTCGGCCCAAGCTTCGATCTTAAGTTCGATCTTAAGTTGAAACTGACGTCTTAAAATTCGACCCCTAGATATTTTTTGTAAAATTGTGACAAATTTTCTAGTAATTTTGTCAATTAAACTACGAGAAATTTCAAACTTCTCCACTTTATTTCAAATACTTGAAATGTAGATTCTGCGTTTAGTGGGCGTTTTTCCCATTCCGATCTAAGGCAGTTTTCTTTTTCAAATATGCTATACTTCAGGGACGATTTAAAAAATATTTAGTAACGGTCCGTCGGAGCTTCGATATCGAATATCCTGGGCCACGTCTATTCCTCTAACTTCACATACCGAGACACCCTCATTCTCGCGAGAATCGGCGGGTGGGCATGAAAAAGACCGTGGTCGGACGAAATTCGCGCTTCAAGCTCGCACCGAGAAGATCCGAGATTGCAAAGGCGAGCCTGTGGAACGGACCACGTCCGAAAATTACTTTCGCGGCGGCGTTTCCGTCGGGCGAGTGACGGAGAGACACAGACGACTCGGTTGCACGCCACTTGATGTCACGTATAGGAAAATCGGTGAACCGTCGACGCCCCGGGCCTCAATAACGTCGACGGTCGACGCACCGGTTCCGCCAAAGGCTCTCCTACTTTCCCCACAAGGGGGTTCGTCCTCTTTGTGCGCTACACATAGCACGGCACATTTTTATTTTTTTTATTTATCGTGACTACATTTTCTTGCCATTTCCCCGGCAACATTTGCCATATGGACAATTCTGTGAAGAGCGTTTTATTTATTTATTTTTTTTCAAATATTAGACAATCGAAAAACGTCGGATGCAGCATATCCTTCGAGCCGTTCTTCACGGCCGGGCCTCAATAACGTCGATAGTCTATGCACCGATTCCGCAAAGGCTCGCCTACTTTCCACACAAGGGGTTCATCCTCTTTGTGCCTCATACATAGTAAGGCAATTTTTTATTTTTTTTTTTTTTGTTTATCGCGACTACATTTTCTTGCCGATTTCCCGGAAAAAATTGCCATACGGACCTATAACATTGATTCTGTGACGCGCATTTTATTTACTCAGACGTAGTAAATATATTGACAATAAATACATTGACAATAAATGGCACATTTAAAAGATGACTTATATTTCATATTCCTATTGCTATTGCCAATAGGCCATCGACCTAAGTCCTTCAGACCTTTTTTTTTCTTTCATATATTAGACAATTGAAAAACGTCAGATGCAGCGTATTCTCCGAGCCGTTTTCACCACAGGGCCTCAATAACGTCGAACGTTGACGAACCGATTTCGCAAAGGCTATCGTACTTTCCCCAGCAAGGGGAGTTCGTTCCCTTTGCCCTCCCTTTTATAGCACAGCAATTTCTTTTTTTATTTTTCTTGAGATTATATATTTTTTCGATTTTCCCAGCAAAATTTGCGATGCGGACAATTCGGTATTGGCCGTTTTATTTATCTACTTTTCAAATATTAGCCAATCGAAAAACATCGCATGCAAAGCCTTCGAGATGTTTGTTACCAACGGGCGTCTTTGTATATGGAACTCTACGTTATATCGAAGCTTTGCCATTCCATTAAATCTGTCCATCGATCCGACCAAGTCGACATACAGCTCGAGCACGAATTCGCGGATCGAGCTGTCGTGTATACACGATCCCGTCCAATATCCGGCGGTTCATACGTTTCCGTCGAATCTATTCCCGTCGTTCGGATGTCGATCCAGCTGTACCGATGGCAACCCACTGTTTTCGGGAATCCAAGATAAAATCGATCTCCCGGATGTCAACTTCGTCAAACTACCCTTTAAAAATTCTTCGCATCTCAGCAATAAAAAAAATGTCTTCTCCAGGAAATCTCACGATCTTTTAAACACCTAAATTTCTACGGAGAGTCTCTTCCTTTCAGTCGTTTTGGTTTTTCCTCCAAAACCAAAACCCTCATAATTCGGTAATTCTCAAATTGCAATGTGCAATACCTTCTTAAAAATAAAAATTTCTCCAGTTCGCGATCGTCACTTCATGTCGCGAAAATGACCCAAAAATTGCAGACACTTACATGTCCAATTATCAGTAAAACGAGCGGAAGTTTATGGACCTTGAATGTGCATTTGACTTAAGATAGTCAAACACTATCTGCAATCCAAAAAATGCTGACCTTTTTTTTGCCGCGCGACAAACCACAATCTTTCAAACGGCTGAGTCCCTACGAAGAAATTCCTTCGGCTCAGTGGGATGATGAAAATACAACGATCTCGATAACGCGACTTTTTCCTCCAAATCCAAAACCCTCATATAAATTACGTAAATACCTCCCTCTTAAAAAAAAAATTCTCCGGTCCTCGATCGTCACTTTGCATCGCGGAAATGACACAAAAATTGCAGACGCTTACGTGTCCAATTATCGCGAGATACGGAGTGAGTAAAACGAGCGGAAGTTTATGGATCCTACCGGGCCCTCGCGCATTCACGGTCGCGTATGCAACGAGACGACGAAGAGCGTGCGGTCAGGGACGAAAACGGGTCGACCCCTGTGTATGCATTTGAGTTACGATAGTCGAACACGCAACGATAGACCGTGGGCCGTGACTCGGAGGCGCGGACAAGAGCCAAGTGCAGTATTCGCGTGCGTCGCTCGGTTATGTTGCAGCGCCCGTCACAAACCCCTGGCGGTGAATCGAGCCTGCGGCCGATGTGGCAAACGCACGTGTGCTCCGCCCGTAAACTCGGTCGTATTTGAAACCCGCCCGACTCGACTTCTCCGACAGCAGCGTGCAGTTGCAATCTACCCCAAACTTTGATCTACGCACCGAAACTCGTTTAGAGTCCCGCGGATCCGGGCGATACGAAAAATTGGCCGAAGGGTGGTTCGGTGTCATATTTATTGAATTCCAAAATACAAAACAGACTGCGCCGTTCAATTCGGACTATTTCAATGCTCGTTTTCGACGAATATTATTCACAGTTAAATAAATTTGTGAATTCACCGGACTGGAAGGTTTTTATGGAAAAACTGCTACATTAGATTTAATGTGCAATAGTAATGAAAAATTAATGCATTTTTACAGTGAAATTGAAGTAGATTATTTCTAAAGTTCTTGATTACTGTACGTTAAATTTTCATCAGAATTGTTCATGAAATTTCATATACCAGTTTATGCGTAAAAACTTCCAGTACCAGTACATTAAATTTCATACGAATTTTTTTTTAACTATGGAGCAAAAAAATATAAATAATGTCAGAAAAAATGACAAATCGGAATAAGCCGTCCCAGTTGATATCGGCGCGTTTTTAATCCGTGAATTACCTGAGGAATACCAAGGGAAAGAAGTCATATCCATAATTTGAGAGTAAAAGCGATTAATTCGTCTTGGTTATCAATAAATATGCATAATAAAAATTACCTCCATATTCAAAATTAAAATGGCCATATTTTAAACCTTCTCCGACAGCGGTGCAGTTGCAATCGCCGCCAAACTTTGATCTGCGCACCGAAACTCGTTTAGTTTTGCGGTTCTGGGCGATACAAAAAATTGGCTCATCGAAGGGTGTTTCGATTTCGTCGTGTTTATTGGCTTCAAAAATACGAAAGAGACTGCGCCGCTCAAACCGAATTGTTTCGACGCTCGTTTTCGACGGATATTATCGAGCAAAAAATAAATACAATGTCGGCCGAATCGTTATCGGAAGTGCAAACGCGACGCAGCTGCAGTGATAATACGAGAGGATTTTTCGCGAACGATTTTAACTGTTGTCGACGAGAGACACACCGAAAATTGGCCATTTCCAATGGCTGTCAGGCATGGATGGGTTAACGAATTTTTCGTCACCGAGCGAATTTCAGCGGTACCGCCATTCATTGGATCAGTATCGTTCGCCTTTTTTATTCCTCTTTTCTCTTTCACTAAGCTATTGTACAACTCCAACATCCGCAATAAAACAAATTCGCGCTTCGGCGAGCGCATGCAGGAGCGGAGTGCACACTCAGGCACTGGAATCGATATTCATCGACGCACGTTTTATTTTCCGAGAGAGAGAGAGAAAATTGGCTCTCGTCAAAATCACTTTTCAGGAACAATAAAAATAAATAAAAAATCGGAATAAGCCATCCCAGTCTATGTAGGCGTATGTTTGTAATCCGTGAATTCGATCTTGCGACCGGACCGAAAATAACCTGAGGATTGTCAAGGAAAATTAGCCATGTCCATAATCTGAAGAAAAAAAAAATAAAAAATTTTTGGCTATGAATAAATGTTCATAATTTTAATTACCTCCGTATTAAAAATGGAAATAATTTTTTTATTGTAACTCGGATATACACTGATGCGTCCTAAAACTTATGCATTTCCAAATTTACAGATTGATTACAATCAATCAAATATTTTCATACTAAAATTGTAAAATTATCCAATATTTTTCGCGATTTCATGAAATTTTAATCGGCGTTGGATTACAATTTTTGTTAGAACAGCCCTCGTTCGTGTTATTATTTGTGTGCACCGCACGGAAGGATACCCGTATGCGATGTGTACATTATGTGGGCATAACAGCGGCGATCGAGAACGTCGCATAAATAATATTAACGAGACCCCTCTGCGCAGTCGTCACGCGCCGAGCGCAAACGACGGGGACGACGAAACGAACGCTGAACAGGCACCCCGGTACGCTCGTTAAAAGTCTCCCACGTCTCGCGAGTATTATATTCCCTGTGCGGAACACAAACGTTTCAAACGTGAAAACAATATAATACCGCGGTCGAGGATCCTTTCCATTTGTTTCGCGGCATATATACGAGCGAGCTGCCGGGCACAGACGCGCCTCGACTAGACGGACGTAAACAAAAAAAGCTATATGCAAAGTAAGAAAGCATACT
The DNA here is from genome assembly GCA_030522725.1 of Ichneumoninae sp. B BG-2022a. NCBI lineage: Eukaryota > Metazoa > Arthropoda > Insecta > Hymenoptera > Ichneumonidae > Ichneumoninae sp. B BG-2022a. The sequence goes on from JAPYZD010000833.1 coordinate 27,797, forward strand.
CTATCCCGTAGATACGCAGAGAATATAGGCAAAGCATAGAACACTTTTGAAAAAAAAATCAATTACTCTACATACTTTTATGCAACCTGGCACGACAGACGGTTACGCGCTCGTATTTTCTACATCGTCATTTCCTTATCTTCTCTTTATTTGACATTTTCTTTTCATTTAGAAAATCTGACAAAAACGATTTCATACATTTTCTTTCACCGATTCTCTTATTGTCAGAGCCTCGGATGTATTTATCGAAATTGACCAAAGTCTGTTGCTTTCTGAGAAAACGTCTTCTAAGAAAGTATCTTTCTAAGATAGCGTAGACACGCAGAGAATATAGGCAAAATATAGAAAACTTAAAAAAAACAACAACAATTTCTCTGTATTTTAATGCAAACTGGCGGGATTGATAGTTAATCCCTCGTAGTTTCTATATCGTAATTTCCTTACCTTCCCTATATCATTTCAACCAATATTTTTAATTTGGAAAATCAGGCAAAAGCAATTGTTCATCACATACCGGTGCGGTGGTCTAGTGGTTAGCGTGCTCGCCTCTAAGACCTAAGCATCGGGAGGTCGACGGTTCGATTCCCGGCTTTGTATATTTCGACGAGAAGGGAAAAAAACATGGACGAGACGGAGCTCCAGATATATACATCGGTCACTCGCACACGGTAACTCCAAGTGTGAGTGTCGGATGTATATAGCTGTACTCCATTGTTTTCATTCTCGGTGAGAC
>JAPYZD010000834.1:0-34660 GCA_030522725.1 Ichneumoninae sp. B BG-2022a
TTATTATTGTTATTATTGTTATTATTGTTATTATTGTTATTATTGTTATTATTGTTATTATTGTTGTTATTGTTATTATTGTTATTATTGTTATTATTGGTTCGGCGTGGTCAATTTATGATAATGCAGCTTACCACTTGTTTGATGGTAATAGACGTAACAGTCAGGAACTCTTTTGCGCTTTTCGGAAGTTTATCCCTGATGCGTTCGCAAACCTTCAATTCTTGCAGTCTCAAACCTCGTAATCATTATCCTTGTAGTCGTAATTATTGTTGTGATAATTGTAATCGGGGTCGTATTCCTGAATCGTATTCCCCGTCAAGAGCCTTAGAGGTATACGTATGTTATTATTCCTTCATTCATTTGTTTCTGTCGCTGACTACATTCGAGATGAATACCAAATATATTTTGGACATATCATACGTGGCCCTGTGTGCCGTAATTCACACGTTTCTGTCACTGAATGCATTTGAAATACATTCCAGACCGCCACTTCCGGTTTAAAAATGTCAGATTTCAACCGGAAATAACGTCAATCGGGAGAACGTCACTTTCGTATTCAAAGTGCGGTCTTTGACCGGAAGTGACGTCATAGCGGAAAGTCGTAACTTCCGGTTTGGAAGTCTCACTTTTCGACCGGAAATACTTGACTTCCGGTTTCGAAATCTCGGTTTTTGACCGGAAATGACGTACTTTCGATAAAAACTAAGATGCTGAAACCGGAAGTGACGTATTCCCGATTACAACGCGAATGAGAATATTCCAACATTTACAGACTCCTAAACGGTAAGTAGAATATTTGACATCGTGAAGAACTGTCGAGATTACATCGGCAGTTGACAACTCGGAAACCAGTAGACTCTCAAAATCGAGTGTCGGTCGGAAGGTCCTGGATTAGACTATTATACAGAATCGAATGTTGACTTGCAAAAAATTGTATGCTTTTAGCCCTCGTCATTTTGGGCCTCGTTCGTCCAATCTGCCGACCACGTTTTCAACTGCGCTGCCCCGAGAGAACACGCTGCGTTAGTGGCACGCTCGATCCGAACGAAATTCGCGCTCCATAGCTCGGCCCTCATTACAGGCGGAAGCGAGAGCGAGAGGATCGGGGCCAAGTGGATTGAACGCGGTGGAGTATTCACCGCGAGCTGCGCGAAGCTTTCATGACACCAGCCCTTTTCTCCTCGTCCGTTCACCCGAGCGCCAATTTAGCGAATCGGGCAACGTCGATTTACAATTAGCCTCGGATGCTGCACGTATGTACGATAGACGATATATCGAGGGCTGGAACGGTACGTGAAAAAGAAGGGGGTAAAAACCGATGCGCCATGTGGATCGTGTAATGAGTGTTTGAACAAGAATTCTACCAAACATGGGAACGATCCACACTCACACCACTCGCTTTTCGGAAAAGCCTTGAACATCGATGGTAATTGGTCGGGTAGTTTTTTTTCTTTTTAAAACAATTTTTTTTTTCAAATTGCTTTATTCATAAAAATACGAATTTCGATCGATATCTCATAGTCTACAGTTGGATAACAATTTAGTATTCATTTAATTTTTGTTGTTTTTTTTTTTTTAATACACTAGGCATCTTCGTTACTCGTATAATTGGAGCGGGCCTTCTGTCCCGTCACGCTGAACTGGTATCGTCCGATAATAAAACGGAAGAAGAAACAACAAATAAAATAATTATTTTGAGAGAACGAGTAAAATCGCTTCTACTACCCGTAGGGCTTCTTTCGAACCTCGACAAGGCTTCCGAGGCTGCAAACGCGACTCGAAGATTGTTGTTGCATTGGTTTGGAAAACGAGAAAAAACACTTACGCACTAACGAACTTAAAAACCATCCTCGCGTTTAATGGCCCTTGATGTTTTTCGCTCAGTGTTTATTTACACTTAATTCCCTATAGCTTCTTTCTCAATTCTTTTTTTCTTTATAACAATCTTCAACGGGGACTGACGCTTCGATCGCCCGACGACGATAACGCACTTAACAAAATAAATAATAAACTTAATACGTAGACAAGGAAGGGAAGGTTGAAAATACCATTTTGAATCACTATTAAGGCAGTATGGTAATATGGCTTGGTATTGTTGTTGTTGTTGCCGTAGTGTCTTTTTTTTCAACGTAGAAACAGGCTTAGGTCGTACTCTCGCCATCATCTCCTCGCTTTATGAAGAAACAAAAAAAAAAGAAGAAAAACACTCTTGCAGCGAATTTTCATCTCCCTTCGCTCATAGATATGTGCGTGTTTTTTTTTCCCTTTCCTTCCCGAGAATTTTTCATCTCGACATTGGTGCCTATCTACTCGTACTATAAATACGCTAAACCTTCTACCATCCACCACGCGAAATTGTTTGCGTGTGTCTCTACAACTCGGTGCGATGGCGACTCGAACAGGACTGACAGGAAGTACGAGTGAAATTAATTATTACGTACGGTAACCATTTTTTGTTTGTCTGTTTTCTGTTCAGATAACTCGAGATCGATCGTTAATGAAACTTTGGTCGGTGATGTTCGCAGATATCAAACCTACGGTTGCAGTTGAATTATAATTCGCGCTTAGCGCGAGGAGCGGATCGAATTGTGATCCAAGGGACGGGGGGGGGGGGCAAAAATAATCTTAAGGATTGGCAGTTATATCACCGCTATCGACATCGAGGATCGCCGATTCGAATTGCTCGAGAACTTGCATACTCTCGCGAGATACAGTGTTTATGCCGCAACGATTATTAATTCTTTTGACATTAATGTCCTCGTCTAGTATCGGAGAATCCTCGAGATCCTCCTCATCTTCGTCGTCAATCTCTTCGTCGTCTTCCTCGTCGGAGTCGACTTCCATGTCGTTTATGTCTCGTTCCCCACTGATAAAGTCTTTGCTCTCGATATCCTCAGCCTTATATTCGTCCATCGCTCCGCGGTTAATTCGACCCGATGGGCTCGGTGGCGACGAACCTTCGTCTCCGGTCTCCGTGGAACTCGTGTCGCTGCTGCTTTCCACCTCCGGAAGAGCGTTCATACCAGGAACAATCTTTGCGGAGGATTTGCCGTACTTTCTCTCGAAATTCGCGATGTCCGGAGTGTCCTCTTCCTTGGGACTCTTTTTTAGATCAATTTCGTTGTCTTCCGAGTCCCTGGACTCGAGACTCTTTCTCGCGTGTCTCATCAAAATTCGTGGCAATTGTCGCGTGCGTTCCAGTTTCGATCCTTTGTCGATCGAGGCCTCGTAGAACGCTCTCCGAAGCGGCGGAGTTCTTCTGCGATCCTCCGTCGTGCGTCGTCGACTGGACAACAATCTGGCCGCCGTCTGGACTCTGCCGATCGCTTTCCGATCGTTCACGATCATCGTGCCGTCGTCCCTAACTAGCTTTGCTCTAAGTGGCGCTGATAAATGCGCTTCTTCCAATTTCACGTCTTCGGCGGATCCGGCGACGTCGGAGCAGTGTGACTGGCGCTTTGGCTCTCCTCGAGGCGATTCGACGTCGGGCTCGTCGCTGCGGTTGTTTTCGTCGGGATTCGAGGCTGCTGAGTGTCCCTCGCGTTTCCGAGACTCGTCAGTATCATCGGCGACGTTATCGGGCTTGTTATAGCCTGCGAACATTGCGTGGAGTAGTGCGCCAGGCTTTGACCTGCGTTTGTCACGGGGGAAAAGGCTCTTCTGCCGACGCTCGAGTGGCTTTCCTGCTTCGAGCTTGCTCGAGGGTTCGTTGAGCTCTCGCGATCGTCCGAATTTCTCCGATGCTCCGGTCGGGACTGATGATTGTTGCTCTCCGATCGTCGAGTTTCTGACGCTGTACGAGCCGCCCGATAATTTGTCCAGGTGGTTGTCGTTCCCGTGCTCAGACGCGACTGCGATCGACTTGTTGTCCGCGTGGACGATGCGGTTGAGGCCGGGGATCGCCCGAGTCGCGGACTTGCTCCAGCCTCGGGTGACCGGCTCGGTGAGACGTCCGGCGAGCTTGTCGAGTTGTAAATTTCCCTCAGCGCTATCGAACTGTCCTCCGCTTCCTCCTTGACGTCCTCCACGTGTATTAGCGTTTCCGGAAGTTGTCGGGAGCTGCTTGGCCTTCGCCTCCGTTGCCTGTTCTGCTTGCTGTCCAGATTCCGCGATCTTTTTGACGATGAAATACGACTGCTGCTTGTCTTCCGTGCCGTTGGCGGAGAGTTGATAGTCGTAGGGGAAGCTGGACTCGGGCTGAGGTACGTAGGTGACGTTCGATCTTGAGTACTGATGACTGATGACGAGGGAGGTGCTGTATGATAGCTCGTTGCCGTCGGCGACGGCGGCGGCGTTGCTATTGCTATCGGGCTTGAGGACCTCGAGGGATTGATCGTCGACAACGATATCGGGCTGATTGAAACTATTGGCTGTGGCGACGGCGTTCGGGGAGATCGGGATGAGGAAGGCCGGTGATGGTAACTTGTTGACGGCACGGCCGGTACCAACGATTTGTTGGTGCTTCGCAGCTGTACCAATTTTATAAAGTCCACAAGACGCTTTATCGATCTCTGGGTCTTCTCCTGCTTTCCCAGCAACTCCTGGCGCGTACGATGCTGCAACTACGGACAGGAAAGTCAAATAATTTATGCTCGTTAATAGACGATCGGTTTTTTTTTTTCAATAGCTTTGAAAAATATCGGATTCGCTTATTTACTAGATATATATGTATAGTATATGAACACTGTACAACGACAGACATGCTCTTCCGTGTGCAAAACTCAAAGGGAGCGAAACAAGTATTGATCGATAATATTTAAGATAAAAATACGTTGGGTTCGTTATTCTCATAAACTACGAATTGAAGTTTCAACAAATTACATATAAATACGATATGTCAAAGTAGGCTCATTTACGAAACTGATTGCGGAAAAAATCAAATAACCAAAACGAAAGAATTTAAAGAAACAAAACGTGAAGAGGTTGCAGGTTTTTTTAGTTTTAAAGAACTACGTAAATGTCTTTGAACAGAACAAAAAATAAAGATAACTTCGAAGTTCTCGTGAAGATAAATAAATGAAAGAGAAAAAATGTATAAACTGGCATTCCATAATAAAAAGTAAAAAAAAGTTTGAATAACAAAATTTGTTTTTCTACGCAGGCCACAGGACGAACCTGAATCGACTGGCCGAGTAGTTGGGAGCGTTTTTCCAACTCGTAAACCTGCAATCTCAGATCCGAGTTTCGCTCACGCTGCTCATATCTTTCTCTCTCTTTTTCCTCTGCAAGACATTTCGCGTTCAATACGTTGTGTTTCCCTACACGTGATCGACCAAAAAGTTCTTCTCATACGCAAACTCTCGACGGGCCGACTAGTAGTCGGTCTCCCGAGCTTCGCAGACTTGTTGCACGTACATATCGTACGTCTACATCGTGCGTAAGATCATTGAAGTCTGCGACGAGCCAGGCACGTAATCTCCTTGCAGGCAATATCTAGAATTTTCGTAAGCTATATATATACACTCGCAATGGACGCCTCGTATTGCTTGAGGTCCGAGATAAAAAAAAATACAAAAAAAAGTTTGACGAAGATAGAAAAAGAGAGACAGCTACTAGTGCTGAACTGCCAGAGAACAAGAACTTTTTTGTCAATCGCATGAAAATCGACACGGCATTTGGTTTTTTTTTCTTTTCAGTATTCATAGACTCTCTGAGGCCGGTTAATTTTTTGTTCGTTTCTTTTTTCCATTACCGAGCTCCTCGTTCTTCTTTGTCGTCGTCGCTGACGCGCCGCCGTCCTTCATTCTGATAGCGCATTTCGGGCACAGCCTCGGAGGTGGCGGTGTAACTGTATGACACGAGACGTGGTAATTCGCCTCGCAATTATCGCAATTTGTCAATGTTCCTGCAACAATGTTTAAACTCCAATGTAATTATGGTCCGCCTTCATTTCGCAACTGACACATTCACACCGCTGTAAAAATCTACCGTAAATAAGTTATCGTCCCAGCGCCACAGATACGATTATTTTCTGCGCTTCGTTTCAGCCGATAAAAAATGACCCTGAAGATATCTACACAAGACTAAATTTTATCAAGTTACAATGGCCGTGCGTTATGCGTAGTACAAACTTCGCTGGGAGAAGTTCACTTAGAGAAAAAGACTACAAGTGAACAATGATTTTTCTTCCAAATGCAGTGCGTTGAGAGAGACGTGCCAAAGATGAAAATTAATGTCATGCAGATATCTCCAGGCTCATAAAAAAATAAAATAAAAAAAATTTTTAAATAAGAGCTTGCCTGGATTTCTGCAGTTTATGCAGACCGCAGAATCGTTCTCGATTCTCTCGATGGTGAGTCCCGACGGCAAACCCGGTATGTGTACAGTCTTGCTGTTGCTGGATTGCTGCGAGCTCTTCGTGCCGCTCGACAATTGCACCGGCTCGTTTCCATTCTCGCTTCTGCCCTTGTTGACGAAAACTCGACTCTCCGACATGTTTCGAAGGATATTCGGTCTCGTAGTGGCCTTCTGCGTGGGAATCAAAGATTTCGCTATCGTCCGCGTCGGTGGCGAGGTCGACTTGGGCGGCGCAACACCCGAAGCAGATTTGTTGTTGGTGCTCGGTGGAGGCGACGGCCCGTTGAGACGCGCGGTCGTTTGTCGAGTCTGCGGCACGTTGCCCGCCGACTGAAGATAATTGTGTCGTTTCCGCTTCTGCGAAGACAAAAACGATTCGTTAAAATGCACAAAATATGTATTCAGAAAGACAAAAACAAAAAAAAATTCTATTTTTATAAATGTTTTTTTGTTAACATATTATCAATGTTCCGGCCAAATACTAAGATTTTCAAACCGGAAGTGACGTATTTCCGGTATAACGTCAGATCTTGTAAAAATTCAAGATTTTCAAACCGGAAGTGGCGTTTCCGCGTATGAGGTAACTTCCGATCGAAAACTGAGATTTTCAAACCGGAAGTGACCGATTTTCGGTATAACTTCACTTCCGGTCAAACATTTTTATATGTGTGTTTTAAACATATATTTTTCCGGGCCACAATTTACCGTCGGTATTTCCCAGGTGGAATAAACGAATTGAGGATTCGCTGTACTCCTACGCTTTCTCTCGGCCCTCTTGTTCTGCAGGTCGGTGAATCTCGAGCTCGTGATGAGTCCGAGAATCTCCAAGAAATCCAGCTGCGCCGTGGAGTTTGCTTTTCGTTCGTTTAACCGCTCCTCGGAGTGTCGGCGTCTAATTTCCAGGGAATTCTCTTCGACCTCGATCTCCATTATTTCGTCCTCGGCCGATAGTGTTGCCACCGAGACCGAACGCTCTCTGAAAAAAGTTCAAAAAGAAATAGTTAATTCTCGTTAGTACACGAACAGCAATTACAAACCTGGCTTCGGAAATAAATAAAAAAAACTCACTTGTTACGAAGATTGTCCCTCGGGGGTGTAGCAGCGTCTCCGTTGCGTACGATCTCCTCGTAGTCCTCCTTGGGGTATCTTCCACCGTCGAGGCCATTGGTGACAACCTTGACTTCCGAAATCTCCTCCGTTGTCGCCTCATTGTTGGCCGTTATGTGATTGTTGTTGTTGTTGAGCCCGAGAAGCGAGGCGAACGAAACTTTGACGTCCTTCGAGTTATCCGCCTTGAAAGATTCGACCTCTTTGCGCAGCCGCTGAACAACTTGCTTCTGCGTACGAGACAGAATATAAAACTAACTTTAGTCGTTCCTCGTAATCGACGTACTCGCCCCCCTCCTTCTTCGTCCAAGTTTCTCAGGAACCAGAGCTTCGAGTATACACGGACACATACATACATATATATATATCATATAATACATATCTATTATATATATACACATATGTATAATATAATACATATGTATTATATATATATATATACATATATATAAATAAACATATGTTTAAACGCTGGTTCGCCTCGTTAAGCAAACGAGTAGCCGTACGCGATGAAGAGCCATTGAAATCGTTGCTAATCAGTCAGTGGTTTATGCGTGGCTCCGATTCGATTCTCTCAACGCCCACAACGCCGTGCCACCCCGTCGTCGCTGTCGATGACCTACGTTCGCATCCCTCGGGAATCCACAGGTCCCTCTTCGACTTGTTAGTCTCTGCCTCACTCCGGGGGCCAAACCGACCCCGGTGAATGTACGAAACGATCGATCAACCGCGTTTCGTCAAAGCGATTCGCAAGTTTCCGCGGAGATTTACGAGCGGCCGCCTAACGCGATATTCCAGGACGCATAATTACCTTACTCTCATCGACTCAATTATAAGTCTCAATTCCCGCTGACTCGTCTCGTTATCATGGGAATACAGTTTTTTTTTTACTCTTTTTTATTTTTTCTCTCTCTTTATCAAGAAAGCGCGTTCGCTGCAAGTTATTTTATTGATTGAACCCTCTCCCCTGCCGCTTTGCGTACACCCTCGTCTGGCGCTTCTCCGCCCGTGGATGCTGCGCGTCCCGTTCGCCCCGGAATCGGATATTTTTTTTATCGCGCAAACATTCGACGACGAAAATGATGATTGAAGAAACTGGATTGGTCGACAAAAAAAAATAAAAGCTATCGAGCCTGTGAGAATTGATGAGTCGCGAAAAAAAGGATTAAAAATTATAATCGGAAGCTCATTGCGCAACTCGACTCGCAACGGGGAGGAAAATGTGGGGGCCGGAACATTCTTTGGTGAGAGTTTTAACCGGAATCAAATATTTTTATCTGGCAATGACCCGTTGATAAAAATAATTATTGAAGAAACTCGACTGATCGATGATAAAGAAAGCCTCTAAAAATTTATGAGTAGCGAAAAAGAAAATTATAATTGAAGCGCGGAGAACAAGTGAAAAGCTCATTGCGGAACTCGACTCGCAACGGGGAGGAAAATGTGGGATTCAGAACATTCTTCGGTGAGAGTTTTAGCCAGAATCCGATATTTTTTTATCGTCGAAACACTCGTCGATAAAAATAATGACCGAAGAAATCCGTTGGAGCCTCCTCAAAATTGATGAGACGTGAAAAAAAAAAATTATAATCGAAGGGGGGAAAATAAGAGGAAAGCTCCTTGCGCAACTCGTGTCGCAACGGGGCTGAAAATATGGGGTACAGAAAATTCTCCGGTGCGGATTTAAGCCAGAACCAGATACTTTTATATCCAATTTTATATCATTATAAAATAATGATTCAAGAAACTCTATTGATCTGTAACAATGAAGGCCGTCGGAGCCTCCTAAAAATTAACGAGTCCCGAATTTAAAAAAATGTAATTACAATCGAAGCTCGGAGAACAAGTAGAAAGAAGTTGAAAGCTCACAGCGCAACTCGTGTTGCAACAGGGCTGAAAATATGGGGTCCAGAACATTCTCCGGTGAGAGTTTAAGCAAGAATCGAATATTTGTTACATCCAATTTTACATCATTATAGAATAATGATGGAAGAACCTCGAATGATCTCTAACAAGAAAGACCATCGGAGCCTCTTAAAAATGAACGAGTCCCGAATAAAAAAAATTGAATTACAATCGAAGCGCGGAGAACAAGAGGAAAGAAGTCGAAAGCTCATAGCGCAACTCGTGTCGCGGCGGGGATGAAAATGTGGGGTCCAGAACATTCTCCGGTGAGAATTTAAGCCGAAATCGAATATTTTTTATATTCGATTTTCTATAATTATAAAGTAATGATTGAAGAAACTCGATTGATCTCTAAGAACAAGTGGAAAGAAGTTGAGAGCTCATAGCGCGACTCGTCTCGCAACGGGGATGAAAATATGGTGTCCGGAACATTCTTCGGTGAGAGTTTTAGCCCGGTTAGACCGTCGAGTAACTTTGTTTCCTGGCGGCCGACGCTGGGAAGTTGAAAACCCTCGCAACTAAACTTTGTTACGAGCGATTACTGCTCTGATACACTTAGGCGCTCGTTGCAACAGTGTGTAATAGGGGAGTTATAGGGAAGGCAAGAGTTAGGCGAATCCAGGCGCGGGCGTCAAAGGGCAACATTGTCGCTGGTCCACTTAGCAAAATTCTATGTAATGTTCGAGCGTAATTGAATCCTCTCTGGTAGTGTCGGGATTAACTGAGACAGAGAGTGCAGTGCGCGAAGCGCGCTGGTGAATTCCGCGCAGCGCCTCGCACAGGGCAAAGAGTACGCTGTACGTGCGCGTACCTCGTGGCGGGAGTTTCGAAGGCGCGAGCTTCGAAAATAACTTGTAGGCTCCGGAGGGCAGATCTTGCGTCGCGGCACTCCGTTCGGCTTTCGTGTCCAGAGTTTAAGTGGGGGCTGCGGTTTCAACTCCGGGCAGAGCGAGAGACAGAGAGAGACCCGAAGATCAATAAGAACGAGCTTGGCTTTCGCGTGCTGCGAACGTTAGAGCGATTGGGCGGCTAGAGCGGGGCCGGGTGAAGCTCGGCTTCGAAACGTCCCACGGGAGCGGACCGTCTCCGGACTCACGCCATCGGACACAAAATTTGCAAATCGAAACTCGCTGGGTTCGAATCGATCGGCTTCCTTTATGGGGAAAACTGTCGGCAACTCTTCCCCGAACTACGAAACTTTTTTGTACAATGTATAACTGAAATTGCAACAGGCTAATAAAAAATCGTCTCAGGCAATCGGACACAAAATTTGCAAATCGAAAATCGATCGGCTTCCTTTTTAAGGAAAACTGTCGACAACTCTTCCCCGAATTACGAAACTTTTATATACAGTGCATAATTGAAATTGCGACAGGCTAATAAAAAAATCGCCTCACGCAAACAGACACAAAATTTGCCAATCGAAGCTCGTTGGATTCGAATCGATCGGCTTCCTTTATGAGGAAAACTGCCAGCAACTCTTCCCCGAACTATGAAACTTTTATATATAGTGTATAACTGAAATTGCAACAGGCTAATAAAAAAATCGCCTCAGGCAATCGGACACAAAATTTGCAAATCGAAACTCGCTGGATTCGAATCGATCCGTCTCCTTTACGAGGAAAACTGTCGGCAACCCTTCCCTGAACTATGAAACTTTTATGTATAATGTATAACTGAAATTGCAACAGGCTAATAAAAAAATCATCTCAGGCAATCTGACGCAAAATTTGCAAATCGGAACTTGCAGGATTCGAATCGATCTGTCTCCTTTACGAGGAAAACTGTCGGCAACCCTTCCCTGAACTATGAAACTTTTATGTATAATGTATAACTGACATTGCAACAGGCTAATAAAAAAATCATCTCAGGCAATTTGACGCAAAATTTGCAAATCGGAACTCGAAGGATTCGAATCGGTCGGCCTCTTTTACTAGGAAATCTGTCGGCAACTCTTCCCCGAACTACAAAACTTTTATATATAATGTATAACTGAAATTGTAACAGGCTTATAAAAAAAATTGTCTCAGGCAAACGAACACAAAATTTGCAAATCGAAACTCGCTGGATTCGTATCGATCGGCCTCCTTTATGAGGAAAACTGTTGGCAACGCTTCCCCGAACTACAAAACTTTTATACATAATGTATAACTTAAATTGCAATGAACTAATAAAGAAACTGCAACTGTTGATTCAGTTAGCCGATTCAGTTTCAATTGAATTAACGATTCCGACACTAAAGTATGGGAGTTGACGCGATAACGAATTTCACGGTGGCTTCTCGTTAAAAATAAGATATAAAAGTTATCCTCGTTGAGCTGCGAAGGAGTCGGACGTTAAATCTCTCGTTATGGGACTCGAAAGACGATCAATTATTAATCGAGCTTTCCGGTGCCAAACTACATCCTCAAAGTTAAGGAGTCTCGCGCGTGCCCTCTGCGCGTTTCTCTGCCTCTCTCCCTTCCGGCGAGGGGTTGATCCGCCGCGGAAGAGTTTTCTCGGAATCGGGGTGGCGACCTTGTCGGGAGGTTCCTGCCGGCGTTCGAAACTTTTGCCCCCCCCCACATAAACGAGACCAAAGTTTTCTCTCGTGAACGAGCCGGACGCGGATCCGTTGTTTTTCATCGATCGTTTATCAGCCGTCGATCGTTCTACTAAAAAAAAAAAAAAAATGAAGAAAAAGATCCTGAATTCGTTATCGCATAACTCGGTTACGGTTGAATGAAATTTTCCAAAAAAAAAAAAAAAAAACGATAAACTCCGAAGGGATCAAACTTGGGGTAAAGTGAGCTTCCCTCCTCGCTCGACGCATCAACGATCGAAATTTCAATCTCCCACAGTGGTCGGCGTCGTACAAAAAAATAATTCTCGCTTCCCCTCGATTATTCTCAAAATCGGCCGTGCCGCTTGTCCGTTCTCGCCGCTCCAGGGGACCTCGGGAATTATTAATAAATCGTTGCGGGACAATCTCTCCCTCGGAAGAAATAAATAGACTCTCTCTCTCTCTCAAGTCTGTCGAACGTCTTCCCGGCCCGTGCAGCAGTGTGGCGATCGATGTCCCTCGGTTGCGCGTCACACTGCAGCAGCGATTCTCGCGTGGGGTTTTCTGCGAGAGATGCGACAAAACCGAGGCCCTCTTCGATGTATCTCCCGTTCGCCGACTCGAGCGTCCATCCGGGGAAGTTTGCTCCTTGTACTTTTTGAGCTTCTCTCACCGTCCTTGATTCGCCGGCTGAGAGAGCGATTCGTGTCCGAGACGAAAAAAACGAATCTCGCAACGGCTCGTATCCTGTTATCGAGGATCCGTCCGTTTTATTTATAAACCCGTATCGGGATGGACACGCGAATGCATCGAGTCTGGGATCGCCGAGAACAAGCCGGTACCAAAGTTTTCTGGGTTACCTGGTCGCGTTGCAGCGCGTGCCCGACCTTGCTGCCACATCATCCTCTCCCAACCATATATATATATATATATGCATATATATACATATACCTATACATGTACATATACTTAAGCATGTACTTACGTGTATATATATATATATATATATATATATATAGTTATGCATGTACTTACATATATGTATATATACTTAAATGCAAGTTTAGTTCTATGCAAGTTGCTGTGTAAAAACGGGATATTTCATCGTTCGTCACTGGAAAAGAAAGGGACGGATTAAGAGACCTCGTGGCTCACCTGGCACCGTCCCAGGGACACGATGTGGAGCTGGATCTCCTGGATCCGTCCGAGAATGTCGGCGTTCTAAGGGCACAAAATGTTTGTCTCGTTAGTTTCTCTTAAAATTAAAGTTTCGTATTCTAATGAACGTCATAATTAATCGCTCTCGAAACTTACGTTCGGATCGTCCTTCAATTTTCCGACGCATATCTGAAACAGACAATCGCAGTTATAAGTTTTCAACGACTCTGTCGGTAATGTAGGGTGGCGAGGAAAGCTGTCGGTACAATTGATACGGCGCTGGTAATGTTTAGGAGTTGAGTCGGTGTGGCGCGATATAAACGAGACTGAAACTCCAAAGCCAGTTATGTAAAGCTTTTCTGGTCGCGTGGCCCCGAGTGGAGCGAGAGAGGGAGATTCCCCCGCTGGCACAGAGAGAATAGTTCGAACGCGAGCGCAGAACGACTTGCCGAACGTAATCTAGCTCCATTGCCATTCGTAGCTGAGGGCAAAACACCGCGACCGACGAAACTTTGTCGTTGTGTACTTGGAGGACTTGTGGAATCGTGTCGAAGAGGAAAGCGGTGGGTGATTCTCGTCACGATCCGACAATGTTATGTACGTGTATGTATACATATGTGTGTATGTTATATATATGTGAATATCGAATCTGCAGATTCGCAGAGATCAAACTTTGAAAGGAAATCTCTTGGGAGGATGAAACGATTGTATGTCGTCGTAAAACGCGTCCGACTATCGGCTCGTAGGAGGTAATCGAAAAATGGACGGGTGAGAATTGGGCCATGCCAATTTGCACCATCGCCAGTGTCTCCGCCGAACGAGTTCGAGATAATCGATCCACGGATGTTCGAGAACAACCTTGAACGGATAGCGGCCGCTGCCGCCTCGGGAGAAGTCACCCAGCTTTGCAATAATATCTTTGGACGACTTTTAAAAATTAATTTCACACGAAATCGATCGTAGGCAGCAGTTTTTTCCACGGGTGACATTTTTAAGTGGACACACACCTGGGATTTTTAGGTATCGAAATTGGACTTCGATGCCGATTTTTTTTTTTTTCATTTTTAAATAAAATGTTATAAATAAAAGTGCTTTTGGGACTGGGAATAACTTTGAACGGATAGGCGGAGCTGCTACGGTCTCGGCAAAGTTACCCGCTTTGTAATAATATCTTTGGACTCTTTAATAAATGAAATTCACGCGAGATCGATCGTAGGCAGTAATTTTTCTACGTGTAACATTTTTAAGTGGACAAATACCTGGGATCTTCGTGTATCAAAATTTACCTTCAATGTCGAATTTTTTTGAAATTTCGAAAAAATAAACTTATAAATAAAAGTGCTGATGGAACTCGGAATAACCTTGAACGGTTATGAGGAGCCGCTACAGTCGTGAGAAGTCACCCAGCTTTGAAATAACATCATTCGACTCTTTGTCAAATTAATTTCACGCGAGATCGATCGTAGGCAATATTTTCTTTCACATGTAAAACTTGTAAGTGGCGAAATAGCTGGGATCTTTGTATGTCGATAATTGGGCTCAAAGTTCGCATTTTTTTGAACTTTTGAAAAAGATCAATAACAATACATCGAAAAACTAAAGTGTGAACTGTGCAAGACAAAAAATCATTATGAATTTATACTGTTATGATATTCATGCTGTTATGTTATTATATTATCTGAATTATTTTATGTAAAAGGGCTCGCCCCGTAAGTAAATAAATAAATAAATAAATAAATAAATAAATAATAAAAAGATCTTATGAGACCCGACAAATGGTTGTTATTTTTTTCAGCTGTTGGTAAAGTAGATGAGGTCGATCCGGTGTTCGGCGTCGGCAACTACCGTAATCAGGGCATGCCATAGTTTCGAGCTCGCTGACGGAAGTTATCTATCCCGAAGTTGCCGAGAGCTTCGGAACATTAGTTTACCGCGGCGGTGGGTCCTCCGTAGTTCGAGGGTCGGCAAGGCCTCTTCTCGGAGGTTGCCAATTGCCGGATATCGTCGCTCCTCGATCGATCAACCGTTTCATCGTCGCGCGTCGATACAAGATAAGATATTATCACCGAAGGAAGTTCGAGGAAAGCGTCGAGGAGATACGAGGAGAATTTATCCTTCCACTTTCGTCCAAGGTCTTTTGAAAAAATAATTCACCTTGAAAACTCGATCTCTCGTGCGCGACCTGCCGCGTACGAGCGCGGCTCTCCGTCCGCCTCGAAAACTACCTGCCCACCGGTGTATTCTCGTGGTGGTCGAGTGTGCAAACGATCGACCGATAATTCGTTCCCGGCCGAGAACGCGAGCGTCGCTACGAGAGATTTATTGAAAATTGAAAAGCCAAGCCCGAAGTAGGAGAAACCGTACGGTCAGATAGAACAAATCGATCGCTCATAACAATTCAGCTGATACTCGACGACCCGATGCAGAAGTTTCATCGTCAGTGAGAGATAAAAAAAATAAATAAAAAAAACTAAACGCACGCAGCGCCCGAGCCTCTTCGAAAACTATCTCGAAAGCGATTACGAGACTCGGCGAGAACTCGATCGCGCTCTCCCAAAATGCGACACGTCTGTGTGCCAAACGCTCTACGAAAAGAAACGTTGTTATGTACATGTGCATTAATACGGGAGGAGATAGGAGAAAGAATGATGAAAGAAAAACGAGGATGGACGCGCTCGATTAATAACGCGCATCGCCGACCCTCGTCGATTGAACGCGGCTGTGCCCGCGACGTGAAATCTCGTCCCGTTTACGCGAGTTTTATTGCTTAAAAGAAAAAAAATCTATATATCACGTTAAACGCGATAAAACAAAAACAAAAAAGTTGAATGATCGTAGCTCGCGAGATCGAGAGTACCGGGTCTATCGTGACACACCGTTGGCTTCCAATAGCGCATCGTATTCTCCGACACGCGAGGACTGATATACTCTGGCCCAACTTTACGCACGACATCAACAATATATATATGTATTTTTGTTCAACCGCTCTCACCTGATGATCGCGTATGGCGTTTTTCAGCTTGCTTTGCACCAACTGTATCTCCTGCTGAAGCCCTTTCGATATCTCCATAATTAATCCAAAAGCACAGGTTCGGTCCGTCAATTCTTTTTTTGTTTCTCTTCTTTTTCTTGTTTTCTGTTGTTGTTTTCCTTCTTCTGACAACTGCGGGGGAGTTTCGGGGGACACCGGGGTGGATACGCCACTTAATGCGAGTTTTTAAGTGGTGTGACAACGAATGTTTGTGTTGAAGCGCGTCGCTCTATCGCTCGAGATCCTGTGCGCTCGCCTCGCCGGGCTGGCTCGCTCGCCACGGACAAGGACCGTTGTGTGTGTCTGTGTGTGTGTGTGTGTTATATCGGGTAAAAGGTAAGAGTCGTCGTCGTCCCGCACGCGCCTCTCGTCGAAGACGAATCTCCGATCTCCGCGGCGGAGAGGTAAGCGCACTCGCACCCAGTAAAACCAGGCGGTATACTGAGAAGGACCCGACCGAAAATCGCGTATAGTAGTCACCGTGAGGCACCGCACGGTGGCCCACCACGGCACGGCACTTGTCCCTGCTTCGACACACTCATGTATATATATATGTATATATATTAATACAAACGGACACAAGCGAAACTAGAGACTTGCCGCTGGCTCTGCCGCTGCGCGAGGCTGCGCACCAACACGCGTTGACAATCGGAGAGGATAGAGATAGAAAGTATCCCACCAACACGGCCAAAAAATAACACGACACTTTGGGTAAACGGTTCGTATTAATTAAAGATTACGATATATCCCATGTGTTCCCTTCGTCACCTCAAATTTAATTATCGGAACCTTTCGGAGAGTTTTTGTTTGTTTGGTATTTTTTTTTTTTAAATAATGATAATTGTGTACGAGTAAATTTGTTTTTTTCTTCGTGAATTCGTGTCCCCCTCGTGAGACCCTTCTCACACACGGACAACTCTCCTCGTCGCCCCGTCTCGTCGCTCGCTCGTCGTCGTACTCTCCCATCGACGTGCCAAGTTACCGTGGTGCCCCCTTTCCCCTTCGGCCAGTCACGAACGCACACCGGGAGATGGAAGTTTTGGCGTCGCGCGAACGCGCGTAACTACAGTACGATTCTAACTCTTTGGTATTCAATCGGTATTCTCGACGACCGACGTGACGTTGAGTAATTTTATTGCAAACAATGTTTCGCCGATTTTATTATTGCACGGGACCAACGAATATTTTGTTTTTAGGTTAAGTGAAATACTATATTAGTTAGGCTAGAGATGACGCGATGATGCAGTACCAGCAGTTTTGTGTACATACTAGTACGACGCAACGTGTTTTCACGACCAGCGTGAATGGCGATCGGTCGTTCTCTGAACGACGCGACGCCGCCACTGCTTCCACCACTGCCGAAACGCGAGCTAGACCTTTGCATTAAAACGAATACCGTCTAGCCCGTAGGCAGATGTTTCTCCCTTTCTCAATTTGCAGCGAAGTTCCTCGTTACTTTCTTTCTTCGTAAAATTTTACGGGGCCTGCGCAGAATGGACGATTCCGGCTGATCTCTGGATTCATCCCAGCCGGCCAATGTAGACTATTTACAGTCAAGCAATATTACAATAAAAACAAGTAAAAGTTAGGATTAAGGGGTAGGGGCTTTGGGAAAACATATTGTAATGTATTGACGATGCTAGCGCCTCGCGATGGGGTGGCACATAGAGGCGCGAATGCACGCATCAACTGTACACCAAAATACTGTACACGAATGCAGCTTACTTCAGGGATAGGCTCGGGTAACACAGAGTAATGGCGTCCCATTCGCTCGCGCCGGTTAACGCGGTTAACTACGAAGTGTACGCTGCGTTCGCGAGACTCTAGAGAACCTGTAACCGAGCTTTCGCTATTGGTCGACTGACGGAAGTCTGCGAAGCGAGCCTTTATGTCCGCGTCGTGAAGATTCGGCGAAAGCCGCAAGGCTTTCAGACAGCATTAGCACTCAGCGACATCTTTCGAAGGTTCGTTCTACCGTAAGTAAGTACTAGCGTCGGTATTGCAGACCGACTCTAAAATGTTAATCTATTTTACCTGATAAAACTTTTAGAGTTTTGCAACGTTTATTTTTTTTTTAAGTTTTATCAGTCGAAGGCTCCTCAGTTAATGCTGTAATTCTAAAAACTATCTCAAGGGACGTAGGAAAATTATACATAGATGATACACAGTTTTTGTTTCGTATCAATAATAATCTATTAATTATATTCTATGAGGAAATATTTACAGTATAGATACATCGGACTCATTTCTTCTTACAACAATAAATCGTAGTATAAACAATGTATATAGTCGGCGTCGAGATTCAATAGACGAATACGATGGTAATTAAGGTATCTCATGCGTTTACGTGTAATTTTTTTGAGAATCTTAGCTACATTATAATTTCGCCAAGGTACAATTCAACATTTATCTACCGTTATTGGCACAATGATTTATATAAATATCACGACAACTGTTTGTGCCCCTAATCTGGCAGTTTTTGTTTGTTGTAAATCATTGCTGACTTTCCTTTGTTATTGAAATCTCACAAATTGCAAGGCTCCATTTGATTTTCTAACTTTTATGAGTGTTATCCTTCGGTTTGTCTAAATCGCCTTTCGCCACTCTCTCGTTATGGAATCACGGTATTGAGTCGTATGTCGTTTTAGGCGAACGGATTACACACCGTCGCGATCTTAAACATGATTCGATAGAAACAGTAGGGAGCCCGTTCTCGGCTCTTTGATTTGTCAAAGTTACAACGGGGCTGGAAACCGATCGCCTATTTTTTTTCTTTTTCTTGTCTTAAGCAAAGTCATGATTCGCTATAAGTACAGAATACAAAATACGACGACTAAATGCATGTCCATGCCGAAGTCTGTTGGACACATTATGAGATACGTTCATCATCGTATCTATTTTGCGTATTATTTACAAAATTAGAAAATTTCAAAGTATACAAAAGTGCCGAGAGCTTTTCTTTTTTTTTTCGTTTCATTTTATCAAGCACCACTATCGTTAACACGTGTGCGCGTTTTTGTTTTGTGCTCGAAACTCGGGGCATTCGTATTTTCAAGAAAAACATTTGACGAAAATACTGGCAGGGATCGAACGGAGGCTCGCGATATAATTCGATTGCTTGAACGATTGAAATGATTTTTTTTTCTAAATTAGTTAAAAATCATTGAAATCGAGCGAAAACCACCGAATGACCCTTTACATTTCAAAATGTACATAAACGAAGTAGAACGTTACTTATCTTTGTTTTTTTTTCTCCCAAACCCGTGTTAAAAGAAAATCAATAATTTACAGACGTAAATTTACAGTGTAAAATATACACGCACGGTCGGGGAAATTCGAGGACCGCAACTCACGCGTCATTAAATAATGCGAATGTCGATTTCGCATGAAAAATATGTGCAATATTTCGTGAGATGCAGAAGTGATGATTGAACGAGCGCGGAGCTTATTTCGAAATAAAATTACGATTCTGATAATGGCTCGTGCCAATAAACGAAAGGAAGACAGTAGAGTGGTGCTTCTTCGAATCGTCCGACAAAGATCGTGTCGACGATTAAATATTTTCTTCGATCATTCTTCTCTCAGCTTGAGAGTCTTTGTCAACGTGCTTTCGCCGTTGAAGCGTAAGGAATCACAGCATCAAATTTAGGACGGAGACGTAAACTTTTCATGTGCTACGCCGAGCTCAGAAGTTCCCTGCAAACAGAGGGTATCGAGTTTATAATAAATAAAAAAAACAGTAGCTGTTCGCAACGAAATTAAAGAAAATTTGTGAATTTTACATCGACTGTTCTAAAATCGAAAAAAATAGGGCAAAATTCTTTTCAGAAAACTTTGCGACTTTGGCTATACGAATCTGCCATTTTTTAAAATACTCTGTACCATTTACTCACGTTGACAATTCTCTTCCCAGCAACCCCGTTCCTACGAGCCCTGTCCGCGATCGGCTTCTGTTCAGCTGGGCTCTTCTTTCCGCTGTAAAACACAATTTTTTTCACAGATTATTAACACGAAAGGTACGAGAATAAAGATACAAGAACAAAGATTGTGTAGAACGGTCGGCACGAGACTGACACTGCTAGTGTAAACACGCAAGAAAAAAAAAAAAAGAAAAGTCCGCATTGCTGTGCTACCGATCGAGTAGCCGAAATTGTAACAGGACAGCTATGTTTGTATATAGCTGCCCGCTAAATGTATATATATCTATATATTGTCGTAATTCTATGAATATCGGAAGCGACTTTATCGTGCGAGGACGAGGCATTGGAATTTAAGCTTCGGGATCGTGCAGCGTGTGTTGTGAAGTGTTATTAAGCGGGGAAATATTTTCATGCATTTAATTAAATGGTAACTTACAATTATTTACATATAAATTCATCATGATATACATTTCATTTTGTCATCATTGACAACAATATTTAACATTTTCGTAAAGTTTCAGTATAAAAATTATTAAGCAACAATAGTAAAAAAAATATATTACGCAAGATGCCAGTCTCGGCGCTGAGAGAAAATTATACGCATTCCGTTTCTGATTAATCGGCATTTAACTCCTTTGCTTAACACTCACGGAAGAGACAGGACATTATTAATTCTGTGCCAAACAAATTCTCACTTTTGGAGCACATAGTAGCCGTAGAGAGATTCATCAAAATTAATTACATCGAGTAAAAATAATTTTTTTTTCAAACAACAAATATAAGAAAACTGTTATTTCCTAAAAATGGATCCTGTCAGTGAGCTTTAAAGGCTCAGAGCGCTATCAACTCTAGTTCTAAAAATATGTTAAAAAATCTCCGCGGCTTTTGTCGACGAAACGCCGTTTAAATAATCAACAATAAAAAACTGGACACTGGAATCGCAACTCTTTACAAATTCATCACAAATACATCATCAGTCTCGCGCGACATTGTTCAAAATTGATACAAAATAAATTCAATAAACGTACTGAACTAAATCGCCTAATCCTCTTGAATTTCACCATTGTTTTGTACGCGATAAACCTTGTTTCGACAAATTTCTTACTTTCACCTAAAATCAATTCTGTACGAAACACAAATCGCTTAATTCATAGACTACTCGCAGCATCGCCGGCTAACTCATCAGTGTTCCCCGCAACGTTGTTATCAGTAGTACTCAATTTGTTATACTTCAAAATTACAATTTTATTATTCTCATCCGCCCTCTGCCAAAATTTCCAATTTTTCTTTCCACCGCTCGGTTGATCGAGCTGTGTGTAAAAAACGTTATCGTCGCCCGAAATTTGCGCGACGCTCTCCGGAGTGCACGGCGTTTGTTCCCCAGGCTGCGGCGTGCTCGCGTGTGCGCATTCAGACATTTCGAGCAGATTCGGCGTCGTAGGCGAACAAGTTCCATATTTTTTATATTTATGCCCTCGATCATCCGCCTCGGTAGCGTTCAAAGGACTCTTGCAAGACATCTCCAGTATCCCACTGATGTCGACAGCCTTCGGCGAGCAAACACTGTTCGACGAGCTAACAAAATTCGATTTCTCAAGCGGACTGCTGTCGAAAAATGCGTTGCTAGCCTCGCCGCGCCCCAGCACGATGTCGTTCTGATTTTCGTCGTGTATAATCGAGATATCTTCAAAATGTTTCGTCCTCGGCAACAATGACTCCGTGTACAACGGCGCCGGACACTCGTCCGCGGACATGTAGTCCGTAGATTTTGATATCGTTTCGTACTTCTTTTCAAAGTTGCCGTACGAGCCGCAGGTAATCGGAGAACCGTCAATTATTATCTCCGGCATCGAAGAGTTCATGTTCGGCGGACTTCCAAGATAGTTTCGTAATTTCATGCGCCTCGCTTGTTTGTTCTGTGTGATTTTCTTGCGATTTATTATCGCGCGCCGAACAATGCCGTTTCGCTTGTATCTGCGCCCGACAAAAACTCTTTTTTGCTTAACCGGCGTCAATCTTCGAGCCTCGCCGATCAGAGTCTCTCGATAGAGCGACGACTTCGAAATCGGCGATCGAGGCATCGACATTTTATCGGAATTACGTTTCTTGAACTCGCCGACAACCGATTCGCAAGATGCGCTCAAGTAATGATATTTCAAGGCTCTTTTCCTCGGCGAGGCTGTACTGTTGCGTCTCACCTTCGGTATCGCACCGGTATTGTTTACTACGCACGAACGGTTTTTGGAGTCTCTGAGATCTTCGGAATTATCAGATCTTCCCATAGTTCGATGTAGAGTCGGGACGGTCAAAAAATTGGAATTTGCCGAATGAAAAGTGTCGACCGAGCTCGAACTATCGACATGCATGAGGCCGATGTTTCTGTGAACTCTTATGGAAACTTCACGTCTTGGAGTTTTGCTGAATAACGGCGAAGCGAGATAGGCCATTGGATTGAGCGATCTTTTTCCATCTCTTTTGCGACGCTTCCGCTGAAAAGTGCTGACTCGAGAGAGAAAACCGTCCCGCTTGGGTGTTTTCTTTGCTTCGTTGAGTAGAAATTTTTTCAATTCGACTTGATTCTCCTCGGGTGTGAAGTACATGTGGGGATCGTGCGATACTGTTCGAACGATGGCTTCGTTGGGCGAGTAAAACGATGAACTCGCGTCGCTGAGGTGTCGATGATTTCCTGATTCGAGATTTTTCGTACTAAGGAGAGCTAGACTTCCGTCGAATATTTTCGGGCTCGATGACGGACTCCACTTCATTATCTTAGTCGGACCGTGCCTACCTCTAATTAGTTTGAACTTACCACCGGCTACGCGGGTTTGTCGCTTTCGCCGCTGATCCGGTCGACTAAAAGCGGAACCAGTTTGAAGCGCTTCCATCAGACTGTCCATAACACCTTCTTGAGTTTCGTGAGCGTTCATGTCGACCAGAGCACGCTTGCGAGCGGCGCGAGCTGCTCGCTCAACTTCGGCCTTTTCGCGGGCCTCACGAGCTCTTCTCTGCTTCTCCTCGCCGTCGCGAAGCTTCACGATTTCCGTTTGAGATTGCTGTAGAGAATAATGATTTGCGTTAGTCGGAAATTTCGGACAGAGATCGGCAGTTGTAAAATAGACATTCTTCATTTATTTATCGTTAACTCACTTCCGTGACGTACTCACCAAAAAGTCATCCTTGAATTTCTTTATGTCACCGAAGAACTCCTCGATCGTGTATTTTTGTTTGTCGAAAGAGAAAAAGTCCGATATATCGGTGTACAGGCTGTCCATATTTTTGAACATGTTCTGCATCACCTCGTAGGATTTTCTTGCTTTTATCGCGAATGGCTGAAATATGAAACTCAATAAAAATTTGTTTTATTTTTATTTTAGCAGTGTCGAAGCAGTCATGTATATTCAATCTTACACCCATGATCTCTGCGAAAAGATCTTGATCACCCTGTGGAATTTTCGAATTCGAGAGATCTTGTTCGAGGTTTCTTATATTGGAATCCATTTGTCGTAAGGTGCGTTGAATATTTTCCAACGAGACACGACTCGCTCGATCGACGTGGGACAATTCCTCGGCGAAGGTGAGACACTCTGGGAACTTTCTCTCTATCGTGTCTACGAGATAGTGCATGAGAGTTTGCTTATTCTCCACGTCTTTCGTACTCGTTAACTGCAAAATAAAGAAGATCGGGAAGCATTGTCCAATTAATATTGTGATAATATCGTGGGTACGGGGCGTTTTTTTGTTAATACGAAGTTAACGAACCTTCGTGAGAAAACTTATTTCGAAACCAAACGCTTGTCCATTCTTCGATCCGGAATTCATGTAGTTACCGAGTAGAAGAATCAGTTCGAGAATTCGAGCAAACTTTTTGCTACACTTCACTTCCTCACAAGCCGCAGTGCCAGCTACGATATCGGGTTTCACGTCTTGCACTAATTCCTCGTAGCGCAACATGAAACTCAACGATCGCAATCGCGGCAGTAGCCTCTTTATTGTCGATATCTGTAAAGTGTCAAAGTAATTAATTAACATCTTATCACGTAAATTATTTTTCTATAAATCTATCAAGATGGCTTTAATCTGTAAGATATCAAAATGGTTTTTTTAAGAGCTAAAAAATATTTAATAATATATGAGCTATAGATGACGTCTTCTAAAAAAACGATGTACTATTCTGAATTTCTGACTCTTCAAGATTTCAACGATTTCGTACCGTAACACAGAACTGTTCGGCTTCCGTCAAATCATCGTACTGGTCTTTGAACATCTGCAGCTTGGTGAGTTGATCGGGTGGCGGAAGATACTGTATCAATCCTTGCAAAACGTTGTCAGAAATTACAGGACCTTCGCATCTGAGTAGGCACGTTTTAACTTCGTCGTACGACATGTGTTTAAGCGTTCCACCCAAAAGAATCGATATGTTTTGAGCCGCTTTGCTGTCCAAAACTTTGAGATCTTTGACTTTCTTCGACGGCGCAGATTTATCGACGACGTCGTCGATCTTTCTGCTCGGCGGCTTGGAGCTGAACTTTTGAGCTAGACCGTTGAGAATTTCAGGACTCGCGAGCTTGTCCTCTTGTACTTTCAACCAGAACGACTTCTCGCTGAACTTTTGAGGCAATATCTGAAAATGTAGAGCGAACGAAATAAAGTAATTAATTAATTCGACATAACAAATGAAATTTCTGCATGAGATGCACGGAGATATCGTTTGAACTTACGGCTTTCCAGTTGGCCCTCTTGAGAGGTCCCTCGACTTCGTATTTCTTCTTCGGCTTTAGGCCGTGAGGTAATACTTGTACGGCGTTCGGCATCGGTGGCCTCATGCCACCCATCATCGGCGGCGGCGGAGGGCCCATGCCTGGCAATGGGGGAGGTGGCGGACCCGCCATTCCCGGCATGGGGGGCGGGGGTGGTCCTCCCATACCGGGCATAGGCGGGGGCGGAGGTCCCATTCCCATACCGGGCATAGGTGGTGGAGGGGGTCCTCCCATACCGGGCATCGGGGGCGGCGGCGGACCACCCATTCCGGGCATCGGAGGCGGCGGTGGACCACCTCCGATTTTCTGTAAAAATAAATTGGTAAAAAATCCTATTAGAACGTTTTTCACGCCATTTTCTGACCACGATGCAAATTATTTGGTACAATAAAAAAAATTTATGAGCATTCGAAATGTATGTTTTTACGTACCGCCAGTCCGCCTCCGGCTCTTGCTCCCCCCTGTTCCAGTTCCCTGATCTTATTCTCGGCATGCTGAAGCTTCGCCTCTGCTTCCTGCTTACTCGAAATCGCTTCCTCCAATTTTTGCGCCATTTCCGACAAGCGTCGCTCCTCCTCGGCTCTCGATTTTTCCACGAGAGTGTCGATGAGCGGTTGTACGTCGATTTGAAAACGTTTCGTCGCGCTGAAATCGGGATCGCAGCCCGATCGATGCAGCACGATTTGCGAAACGCATTCCTCGATTAGTTTGTAGTAGGCAGGCCTGACCTGGGCGTCGTCTCTTATGAAGAGCAAGTGCTGGAGTATCGAGAGGAAATAAGGCTCCGCGGGTGTGTCCATCACCCTGTTCTTCTCTATTTCGAAACAGTCGTTCATATCGTCGAGCTCGAATCGAACGTGATCGAATCTCTGGACGAACTCCTCGTAATCTTCGTCCTTATCCCGATTGAAGATTTTCAAATGAGTCATTAGATCTTCGGAATCGTCGCGCTCCAACGATTCCAATATATCCGCCAGGCCGATACGCATTATTTCGTTTCTCAGATGTAATCGGAAGTCCAAATCCTCCGCTGATGATATGATCGAATTGATAAGCTGCAGACAGACGACCTGCATGGGACAGTAAAAATCTCAATTAATCAAGTGCATGAAAATGAATATAGATTAAATTTTTATCCCGTACGAGACGGCGCGCCTACCCGTAGATTTTCATTTTGTTTGTTCATCAAGCCTTGGACAATCGGTAAATATCTCTCTCGCCCTTTGAATTCTCCGTTCAACGTTATAGCGTCGAGTACTTTCTTGTGACTGTCGCTCGATATGAGACAAACAGCACCGAGAAGTTTGACGGCTTCGTACATGACCGATGGTTTGCTGGGCTCCAACGACCGCGCGACGATTGTGAGCGCTTCGTGGTGGGCCAGCATCTCCTTTATTCCAACCGTATTGTTCATTATGGCTTTCAGACAGCGTATACACTCGTACTGTATCCGCTCGTATCGGCTGTCACTGCGAAACGACGAAGAAATCCCATTAGATATTATTTTGGAAATTCTCTGGCGACTCGAATGAAAATTTAATAAGCCGAAAAAATGAGCGATGCTTAAAAATGAAAAATAAATTAGTAAAATTCGCAAAATAAAAATGGAAATGTTAGATAGAGTTTTGATTTACAAGTTTACCTATCGTAATATACGAGGGCACTGCAATAGAACAAGAATGAAAGTGAATGAATAAGGTAAGACAGTCTTGTCATTGAGGATTTATTGTACGGGTCGCTGAACCCTGAAATGAGCGAGTCGAGTTGAGTTTTTTTTTAATGAAACTTTTTTATTTCAATCGAGAGTTTGGCTCGAAGTCCGACCAGTTCAAAGCTCGAGAATTCAAGGACCCCCAATAGGAACTATCGACAGAGATTAATATACGAGTAGTCGCGACGAAAACTTACTTTCTGTAACACTCGTTGAGAGTAGCTAGTACTTGTTTGAGCCCTTTGGTACCGAATTCTTGGACCCAGCTCAGCGGGTTATTCGTAAGGGCTATTCTGAGGGATTCGACGCAGCTGTAGATCTTGTTGACGCTCAGATCAGGCTGCGCCAAGTATTGTATGTAATCCGCCGGTTTATCGAACTTCGATTTGTTCTCCTGTATGCTGCCCTTGTAATGCAGAACCAGCATCTCCTTCTTCTTCGTTTCCGGCTGCTGACGCAATGGCTCTTTCTTCTCTTCCGTTAAATTCATGTTGGCCTGCAAAAAGATAAAAATAAATCAGCACACTGATAAAAAATTACAGTTGAATCAACCAAGATTCGGGCAGGGACGTTCAAATAAATATTTAGTTGGTCCAACAAAATATTTGAATGACCCAAAAATATTTTGGTGAAATCACCCGACAAATTGTTGTTTTATCAGTGCATAACTTTTAAAAAACGATCTCCTTAGGTACTCGCACTAAAGTGAGGTCTGCTTGAAGAACGATAATCGGTGAAGTCTGGTTCATAATTGAAACAGTATAATCGGTAATAATGGATCAATTTGCACGTAATAGAGTGTTTTTTCGTTCTAGGATAGCAATTGAGACGAGACACCTAGTAGTTAAGTCGGACGAGTAGTATTTTTACCAGCATTTTTTCGAATCTATCGTTCATCGTTTCCTCATCCATTCCCTCGATGATCGAGCGTTGCTGCTCGATCTCGTCGAAGTCATCGCCCGAATTTGGCCGGGGGACGGTGTTGAGGCCAGTACCACTTCTGACACCACCCCCACGACCCGACTTCTTCGGTCGAAACCATGTGTCCAGCTGAAACACACGACACAACATTTTTAATAAAAAAAATATTTAAAAATTAAAAAATACACTGTATCACATAACTTCGCTATACAAATAGAATTAATTTCCGGAAAACTCGCATGATGCTATTTTCGGATGATTGTGGAGCCGTGTGTGCGCTCTTTCCTGAAAGCTCGTGGCACAACTTCCAAAAATAGATGTTACAAATATAGAAGCACTAAAATAACTTCGGTCAGTTTTATTAGTTTTCTCATAGAATTCTCGATGATTCCTGAGGCTGTTTGGGTAAACTTGCTGAGAAGAGGATAATAAAAACTGTCCAATTATCGCGTCAGCGAAAAGATCGATCGGTGGTCGCTTCGATTCGCATGGAGAGATGTTGGTGTACAACGAACGGGCTGTACAAGGAAGGAGGCTGCACGTTGACCTAAAGACTCGTTCTTGGGTAATCGGCATTCCGCGTTGAACGTAGACTCAGCCGAACAATGCACCGACGACTTTCACCCTTGCACTTCTTTTGTCGTGAACGGAAATTAGAGATCTGTCACTGATTTAACTTTGCCGTTGTGTAACCGAGACGGGTCACGATGTGTACAGTGAACTGCTTCGGTTATTATACTTTCAAGAACTTATTATAATTTATTAGAATTTGTTAAGGGGAGTCTGAAAATAGCCGTTCTCGTTACTTTCCTCGGAGCCGCGTTCCGCACAGTGAAAACTGTTGTCATTCCTGTGTTCCCTTTTTTGTATCTTGAAAAAAATTGAATAATTAGGTCCCGAAAGTGTCAAAAAACTTTTTTTTGTTCGTGATAATAATTAAGTTCTATCATGATTAAAATGTATCTTTTTTTGCCTTGAAAAAAAAAATAATAATTAGGACTCGAAAGTGTTGAAAGAATCGTAAAAACAATCGGATCAAATGGGTATTTTTGGTTTGCGATAATAATTAAATTTTATCCGTGTGTCTCACTGCAGGACGACGCGAGGACTCACCGAAAGGAAGTCCCAAAAAAATTCACAACCGACACAGCGCATCATTCCTCGCGACACGATGCGAGCATTGAACGCAGGTCAATACTGAACGAACGGACGAAAAAAATGCGACTGCACGATGCTCGGCAGAGTTAAGACTGCGAACAACTATCGTCAACTGTTGATCGTCTATTACGACACGCAACGAATCATCGTACATATAATTCTATTAGGTATTCCCGAAGCATAACGCCGACGGGCTTGACTTATCGGGAAAACAATGGCTCGCGTAGTGAGCCAATACTCTCAATATTGTCACCTGCGTACGGGATCGCGACACGGAATCGCGCAGCTCGACTATCGGTACTGCTAAAAACGTACTCGTATTTTTATTTATTTTTTTAAATCAACTTGTTTTTAAGTCGGTACTAAAAATTACAGAAATTTTAAATAGCTGGGATAAAGCACTCTTTTTCTATCCAAGATTCATACTAAATACACGTGAGTTTAAATGATACTGCAAAAGTTCGTTAAAACAAAACCTCGTTAAACTGCAGTGTTTTTTAGATTTCAAAGATTTGTACAAAATCAACGTATCGTTGAAAAAAATGTATTATATGAAATGTAAATTAAATGTATTATAACAAACAAAATCGCCAACTGGTCCTCATATTCAATGTACACGTATTTTTATTTAGTTCAAAAAAATTAACTGGATTTAAATCAGTGTTAAAGATTACAAAAAATCTCAAATTTTCGGCTTAGTCGATTTTTATTCTAACCAACATTTATATTAAATACATGCGAGTTTAAATTATTCAAAATTCGTCAAACGAGCATCTCGTGAAAGTACTCGTCTTTTTACTATTTCAAAGATTTATGCGAAACCAATTAACGTATTGTCGCAAAAAACTGACGTTAAATGAGAATTAAATGTATTATAAATAAAACAGAGACTCAACATCGACAACAATGTATTCACCCTGATATTGATTGCATCCATCAACCGTATTTTTCTCGAAATAACTCAGACGCGATTGATAAGAGCGAGGCATTATCAATCGAGGTCGATTTAATTAATCGAATCGCTAAAATAAATTTCCCCAGGAATCCCATCGCCAATTGATTAATTAATCTCTCGACGAGATACCAACATTCCTCCGGCGGAAAACGCCGGAGTAATATATACCGGGCGTGGTTAAAGATCGCGACGTGGAACCTCATCCATCCACTCGCTAATTCCTGGTATGCAGGCCGCAAATGAAACTGGTTACGGGCATTTGCCCGACGAGGTCACCAGAGTACTTTACAGTTGCATCAAGATTCTGCGTTGAAATTTATTCGAAAGATCGTTTTATTACGCGTCTCTGCTGCTGCCCGTTTATTTTTTTCCAAATAATTTGCCAGTGCGAACGCGCTCAGGGCAAGCCGCACGAAGGGCACAGGAAGGACGAGAGTCCTTGAACCGTTCTTCGCGCATGCGCCGTCCAACTACCACGAAATCGTGTCAATGTCAAAGATTCTCCTCGAGACGGCGATGACAAGGTTTTTTTTAAGTTTCTTTTCCTTTTTTTTGTTGAGTTATTGCTTTCTTCGGACTATAAAGATATCATTTTATAAACGGCGATGAGCAACGAGCGGTGTTTGTCTCGCTTGGACCGAAGCGGCAGCTGCCGTGGATTGTGTGTCGCGACGCGAATCGCGCGAATGTTCGTAATATGAGGTCAGCGTCGTCGTGAGGCTTCTCGTCTCATCTACACGGGAAGGCGCGCGCGCCCACGTTGAGAGGCGTGTGACTTCATCGCACGCACGGCACGCAGCTGGGAGATAATGAAAGTCCAGGAAGAGTATTTCCGCGAGAAAAGTGTATCGATGACGAAATACAGTAAGAAGAGAAAAGTGAAATAAAAAATAACTTTGTAACATCAGAGCGGTGCATTTCGTGCAAAAACAATATTGTTCGATGAGTACCAACATTTGAAAAATCATGTCGTTGACTATTCTGTTACCTCTTATTTTTGTTTGTGAAATTAAAGAAGTTTGAACGTTTGCGGTCAAAAAATAGTCTTAAAGTTCGCGAAGGTTTTTTTGTTTACTCTGCAATGCCCGAGCCTCTATTTCATTCTGTGACCGAAGAGCCGGCGGAAAAATAAATAAACATTCGCCCGACTAGTGGGCCGACGGGTGTATTTATATACTACGCTCAGGCGGATAATACCGCCGAGTGGCTATCTCATCTCGACGATGACCCATCCGGCTGCGGATATTGCCCACACACTGAGTACCCACTTTTAAGATCGGGAATTTTTATCGGGTTTACACGTGTACATTTTTGGACAGTCGAAGAAACATAAATACAATATTGAACAACGCAGAGTCGTTGGGAATTTCATTGATAAATCACGGTGTTCTTACGGTCGGATTTATCCTCGCGGAGGAGAATTTCAAAATAACCTCGTGGAAATATTTCTGCTCTTGAATCATAGTTAATTAAACCTGGCAATTAGAAAGTAAAAATAAATCAGTGTTCAAATCTCACCCATTCTGTAATCATGGCTCCACTTTCTGATCGTGCAAGAGTTAGTCAATTGTTTAAAAAAAAACGATGCACACACTTATGCAAACAAAAATAAACACTTTGCAACAAAAAAATACACACGCGATTCACGAGCGTCTTAGGGACGACTCGCGTGCCAGTTTATATCAGTCCGGCGAGCGAGTAAGGCGTTATAATGACGCTATTTAGGAAAAGCGACCTTTCGTAAGCGGAGCGTTGCAAAAAACTTCTCAAGGTCTTTATCGTCGTTAAGTTGGAATAATTCCAGTTCAGCATTTTGTCCGGCATATCCGCGTGTGCGACGAGCTCGTGCGTAGCCCGTCGTCGTCGGCCCGCCGTGCTATCGCCGTTACATCCGCGGAAGCCCGAGAACCGGTGGAAATTAAAACGGCCACCCGTCGCACAGCCACCGCACGGCAATGTTCCTACGACTGTTTCGCACACTTCGTTTCTATTGTTTTGTCCCACGAGTTTACGCGCCGCGTCCCTCGACGCCGGTTTCTCGCACAGATGTTTTCACGGTTGAAAATTCATCGACGTTTACGTCGATCTTTTGGCTCGAACAGCTGCAGCCGGCACTGTGCATAGGTCGTATACGCAGGCCTGCGCATAGAATTTTCGACGTTGGGGTAATGCGGGTCAGGCGATAATACTGGTAAAAAATTAATATTAAGAAAATTATTGTCATGATAAAAATATAATACACATCAATAAATAAATAAACGAGGCAAAACATTTTTTTAATCGACTACAAAGATTTGGAAAAGCGATGTATTTTTAGAATTACTTTCATCGAGGAAAGTTCAAAAAATTTGTGAGCTTGTAGCTGTCGAATAACTTGTTTCCGACGATCCTACGTCTATAAACATTTATTATTAATTCTGGAGAGGGTAAATTTCGTGGAAAAATTCGTACTCGGTCCGTGACTAATTGAATCATCGTTATACCGATGAGTTGTCTGCCCTCGGTGACCCGCATTACCCCGAACTGCCCCGATAATCCGGTAAATCCGGATTGAAATAGAATGCAAAGTCACGGGAGATCAGATATAAAATAGCAATTGTATATTATACCGAGAATCAAGTTGCCACGTCCATAAACAATTATTATTAATCTTGGAGAGGATAAATAAAAAAAAATTCTTGACAATACAAATGAAAAATTGCAATTATCAAAAATCTATTTCTTAATTCCGCGAAAATTCGGACTCAGCCCGTAACTAATTAAATCATCATTATGCCGACAACTTGTCTGCCCTCGTTGACCCGCATTACCCCAAACTGCCCCGATAATCCGGACTGGAATGGAATGCAAAGTCACGGGAGATCAGATATCAAACAGCAATTGTATATTATAATGAGAATCGAGTTGTCGCTGAATAGTGATTGCCGGTGAGGCGAGCCCGCTAGGATAACGAGTGCATAAGTACCGAGACGAGGAGTGGGGGGGCAGAGATCAGTTATTCGAATAAAGAGAGAAACCCCGCGAGCGTGTGGCGAGTCTCTTCAACTATAATCGGAAAGTGCATAACGCACGCCTGCAATCAACATTGCGTAAGCAAATGATGCCTCCCGGGAGTCATCGACTCTCTCTCTCTCGCGGATCGTCGACGCAGACCCGTAATTTGTATCAACACGCGTGAACGCGCGTCGATCTCGCAGCGTGGAACACATTTTATTTGATTTTTTATTCGTCAAATAAACTCCGCTTGCGCAAATGGACTAGCATTTCACGATACTATATTCCAAGGTTCGACGTGAGCGAGCAGATTACATCGTCGCGTTTTGTCGCGCGACCTCTTTTTTTTTCCCGCCCATTAATAGTCAGCAGTAGCGCGCGTCAAGATCTTTCTCAACGACAAATTTAAACACGAGTATTATCAACGGCCTTCTTATTTTGTTTACATATTATTGTTTGAAAAATTATAAATTATTTGAAAAAATATGAATTGTTTGAAAAAATGTTAATTGTTTGAAAAATTGTAAACAATAAAAATATTATTATTATTTTTTAAATGTTATTATTTTTATTTCTGTCGGGCAATTGTGAGCCTGTTTATAGCGGCGACGGCCGCGGTAAAGTATCGGAGCGCGCGATTGCAACGAATTTTAAAACACAAGCCGGATGGAATTGTTTCGGCGTCATGTCATGTGTCATTAAAGCGCACGAGCTTCAGTGAGAAACGCACCGACACGCCGCTATTTATAACAATGACTATACGCGATGAATTTCTTCCTCGCGGCCACGTGATTGTTCGAACTTGTTTTTATAACGCATTATATCGTCGGTTCGGTCGCTGTCGGCGGTCGAGTGATGAAACGCAGTTTGTACTCGTTAGTTGATGCTAATTACGAAAAAATAATAATAATTTCGATGATAATCAAAATATTTTTTTTACTTGAAACAAAAGTTTAGAAAATGCTCGATATTCTGCTCACTTGATAAAAACTCATTATCGGCGCCTTTCTCACTATAAGTAGCCAGAAGTTAAAATATCCTTAAGCGAGACAATAAATTACCAAAAACAAAAAAAAATATCACGCCGGCACTAATCACACTTTTTATTAGCAGTTAAAACCACCATTCCGATTAAGACACTACATCCACTCCAGTTATAGCGATTCGTACGTAAATATTCATCCTCGTGCACTTCCGGTGTAACTGAGTGTTTATTTTTTATTTTTTTTATCGTTGGAAACTTTATATCACGCGCTTCGCATTTTAGGGTTTGACGAAGCGATGCGTTTTCTCACATTTATCGAAATATTTAGTGAATTAGAATAGGTACAGAGTCATCAGCTGACGCGAAGATCCCGCGAGATAATAGAACGGAGAGATGAGAGAACGTCTCTCGTGAGTCAGCGAGGTCAGTTCCGCATGGGTGTGAGGCTCGAGAAAGACTGGTTCGCTTCGCTGTCCTCTCCGTGCCTCTACTACACCGGGAGAGTCTCCGCGAAGTCGCGTAGGAGGAACGGTTTAAGCCGCGCTCGAGACTCGAACGGAATCTCACTCGATCTGTCTCGGTGACGCCGGCTTATCCGGCGTTGCTAATTGCTTTACGATACGCGTCTGGTTCTAATCGTCAGAAAAGTATCGGGCAACGCCGAAATTTCGGCATCGGTGAAATTTCCCTAAAAATCCGGCGTCACACCTGTGATTGAGTCGTCCCACGATTCTGCCACGAACATTTATTTTTGGAATGCCGAAATTCCGGAAATTTATTCGGAACGTTAAACACGAAACGAAATAATCTTTTTATTTCTTTTTATTTCTTGTACGATTTTCTTTTGTACTATAACTGCGAATTGTTACATTCCTTTTTACCTTTTTTGTCTTCAGTGTTATCAATCGACCTCCGATTATCTTCTGCCTGTAAATACTTAAGTGCTTGAATAAATGTACGCAACCCACACTGTAAAAATAATCTGTAAATTTAATGTACTGGAACTTGAAATTTGCTAACATTACTCATATTAATTAAACATTAATGTACTTTGCTTGTAAAATAAAAATACCAGATATTTAAATTAAAAATCTTTTGCTTGAAATTAACAAAAATGTTAATGAAAAATACAAATTTTACTGTAAAATTGCAACGCACATGTGTTTGAAATTTCAAAAACGGTTTATGTAAAAAAGCTTCCAATACTGTTCATTAA